>CM021108.1:310832135-310888942 GCA_007115665.2 Sequoiadendron giganteum
CCCTCAACCCTTAAACCCTAATCCCTCATCCCCTATACCCGTTTAATCCCTCAACCCTTAAACCCTAATCCCTCAACCCCTATACCCTCTTAATCCCTCAACCCTTAGACCCTAATCCCTCAATCCTCAATCCTCAACCCTTAAACCCTAATCCCTTAATCCCTATACCCTCTTAATCTCTCAACCCTCTTAAGCCCTCAACCCTCAACCGTTAAACCCTAATCCCTGAACCCCTATACCCTCTTAATTTCTCAGCCCTTAAACCTTAATCCCTCAACCCCTATACCCTCTTAATCCCTTAACCCTAAACCCTAAACCCTTAAACCCTAATTCCTCAACTCCTATATGTAATACCCCTCCATTTTGCTTCTCGTTCGGTTTGTTTTATACTATGTTTGGTTGCAATCACTTTGATACATGATACATTTTGTTATGATGCTTTGATCGCTACTATGGAGCGGCAACTTTTATTGTGTGATGTGGTTATCTGATTATTGTTTCACATGCATTATGGATTAATGATGTTGTAAAGTTAACATGAGATGTTATTATGAGATTATTGAATCATGATAGAAGTGTCAGTTTCGATGAATGTATTGGTGAAGAAGACGGGTTCACATCACTCGCTTGCGAGCACCCTGCGAATCCGTAATTCCTTCTTCACAGTGTGTATTATATGCTGGATATATTGTATGATGTTGTTTACTTGGTTGCAGGATTGCAGGTACATGACATCAACTCCACCTGGTTTCACAGGTTTGAGCGTGTCGATCCAACGGTTAAGTTGAACGAGAGATAGTAGCTAGGTAACATGTGTCAAATTTACACCCTAGCCTTAGTGTGTCGTCAGTCGTGTGTGTCGAGTCATTGTCTGTCTTGTTTTAATGTTATTTAATTCTGAAATATTCTTGATTTGGAAATAGATATTTAGAATAATTGCATTTAAATCATGTTGATGGTTATTTAATTTAAATAATGCAATGTAAATAAAAGTTTATATTTAAATTAATTAATTATATTTAAATTATTTAATTAATTAAATTTAATCCAAGGGGGTTGAATTTAGTTATTAAATAATAAAATTAATTAATTAAATGTGATGCAAGAGAATGAAAGGAAATAAAAGAATTAAAATTAATTTTGGAATTTAATTTCAACGTGTGGGAATTAAATTGAAATTGTAATTAAATGTTTATTTGGGAAATTAGTTGCAACTTTGGAAATTAATTTATTATTTGAAATTGCATTTTAAATTGAAAGTGGATTTTCGAAAATTGAAATTGAAATTGAAATTGAAATTAAAATTGAAATTGAAATTTGAAATTGAAATTGAAATATCTAATTTGCATGTAATGTGAATTAGGGTTGTATTAGGTATTTTTGTTTTATAATGAATGCATGTTTTAATTTTAGGGAAGGGAAAAAGTTTTAGAAAAAAATACATTTTTACAGCAGAAAAGAAATTTTGGAAAATTGTACAAGAAGGGTTTGAAGAAAATTTTGATTGTAGAATTGATTGAAGGAAAGATTGTTTGCATTTGTTGGGTTTTGGATTGGATTCATTAGAGGATTGAAGAAAATTCAGGAAATCTTTGGAGGAGGCTTGCATCAACAATTCATCTCTTCCTGTAGCTTCTTGTACCAGGTTTTCCTCTTTGTGTTTTATTGTTTCTTGATTGTTTTTTTTTAAATAGTAGTGATTAAAGATTTGTTTGTTGAATCTGTTTTAAAAAACAAATTTATAGCCTTTGCTTGTGAAAATTCTTGAGTGAAAATTATGAAAACCTCAGTTGAATTTAAATTATTTGGGGAAATCGATTATGTTGTTATTGAAATCAAACATAGAGATTGAACTATGCATTTAGAATGTTTTTTGAAATCCTCTGTTTATTATTGAAAATCGGATTTTAAAATCAGCAGGGTAGTTATATTTTTCATGGTAAAATGGTCTGGTTGCATCGCATATAACTCCACTTACGCAAACTGGGTTGTCAAGAAATTTAAAGGGTTTCTGCATCTTGGAATTTTCTTATCCTTGTCAAAAAATTGCAAATACCCAAATCGTAGTTTTTGAGTTATGCTTGAAACACGAGACTACTGTTAAGTTATTTTCCCATGGCTGCTTTGATAGTAAAATAATAATAAATTGATATTTATAAATATTAATATTTTATGTATTGTTATTATAATATTAAAATATTATTTAATAATATTTTATATTATAATTTATAATATTAAAGTATTATATTTATTTATATTATTTTAAATAAAATTTGTATATTAGATTAGTGGAATTAAAATTATAAACATATGAGGAAATTATTGTTTATTTTAAAATGCCATGTTAAAGTTTAATTGAAGGAGTTAAATATTTGATTTAAAAAATGTATAATTTAAAATTTAATTGTGGAATTTAAATTCATGTGTAAAAGGTCCAATTATTAATTTGATTTAATTGGAAAAATATATATATATATTTTGGAAAATTGATGATAAGGGATATTTTATTTTGAATTAAACAATTTGATATTTTGTAAAGAATAGAAGATATGTTAATGATTAAATATATTTAAATATATTAATTTATATTTAGTATATATATATTGAAGGTATATATCCATTTGAGAGAATAAATAATATTTTATCTTATTTTATTCTGTTGTTTGCAAATTGGGTATTATTAGTGTTCTAAAAGAAATGATTAGTATGTATGGAAAATGTATAGAGAAATATATTTTTTAATATAAGTAATTTCTTGATTTAAAAGGAACTATTTATTTTGTTAATATGATTGAAGAAAATTTATTGAGATGTATATATATATCCATGAGTATTTTCAATCAGTATTTACCTTGTTTTATTTAAGTGCGTGTAATTTAGCTTTGTATGAAGAATTTAAAAGATAAGTTTGGAATGTATGGTCAAAATTGATAAGGAAAAATATATTTAAATATATTAAAAAATTATAGAAATAGTTATATTTAAATGTTTGTTTTAATTAATGAGATTTAATTAGAAACAATATGAATGCGTGGTCAAATAGATAAGCCAAAAGATATTTTTATACATTGATGAAATTGCATGTTTTAAATGGATAGTTGAAGAGACATAGACTCCGGATAGAAAATTGAAAAGATTGTTTGCAATAGTGTTAGGTTGCATTAGAAGTAAATTTAGGAACTAACTATATTGAAAAAGGCAAATAGTTATTATGTTTTATTTAGTTCCATAGAGTAATCTAGTCATTGTGAATGGAATATTAAAGAATATATGTAATTAAATTTATTAATATATATATTTGGTGTCTATATAATATGGAAGCATATATATATATATATATATTAAGTGTAAAATTCATTATCGTATTTTATTTTAATGAGGTGCATGCAATATACTATTGAATAGAGATTTAAAAATGGATTGATTAGTGTATATGGAAAATGGATAGAGAAACAATATGTTATTATATTAAACTGATTGAATGTTTTAAATAGAAAATTGAATGAGATGTAAGATTTGGCTAGGAAATGGAAAGAGTTTACTTGCATGGATTTGTGTCGATTTAAAAGTAAATTAAGAAGTTGTTTTATTGATGAGACAATCAATTATGTTATTTATTAATTTCTATTTAGATTAATTGAATCATTGTGATTGGATTATGAAAGAAATATGGATTTAGTATATCCAAAAGTAGTATCTTCCTCATGATTATTTTAAAGGATTTAATTCTCTGTATTCAGTAAAAGGAAGTAAGTTTAATTATTTCAGATTTCCAATAATGAAAGGGGAAATAGGGGTTATGATTATTTTAAATGATCTAGTTATCGTGTCTTTGACTTTGTCAACACTACCTATTGAATGAGTATGGATCTAGGAAATCCAAATATTAGATTTGATTAATGACTTGAATGCTTTTGTTGCTATGTCATCAAGTTGCATTGTTGGTTTTGGGATTAGTGTTAGTCCTAAATTATAAGTCTTCCAGAAGAACCTAGAAGATAAGGGTTGTTGAATCTTATGCCTTCCAGTTGTTTTCCCTTGGGTAGTACATGGCGTCTTTTTAGTTTTACCCTGTTTACATGAATGGAGATCTTTTGTACCTCCTGTGAAAGGAGTGGACTATGTGATTGTTGCCTCCAAGATGTTTGGAGTGAGTTCTATCTTTTGTTTCCTCATTGTTTTGGAGTGGATTATGATACCTAGTTGATATGCACTTGTGTTTCCCTTGGTAGATTGTTTGTGTGTGTGTTGTCGAATAGAAGAGTGGCTTTTGTTAGGGGCCAGAGCCCAAAGTGGTAAACCCAGTAACCTTCAGAAGTGAGTTAATCAAGTGATAATTAAATTAATGTACTTAGATGATTAGGATGCAATTCACACTAATCAAGATAATTTAATCCTCACTCATAGACACAAGGGCTCGTTTAGACTTGGGATGAGTGAGAAGGTCTGGAATGGCATAGTCATTTATCTTGTCAGTACGAGAAGTATTTGATGCCGCATGAGTGAGTATGAGTGCCGAGATTTGGTTGAGGCCACCAGGATTTTTGGAGCCTATGAAGGATGCCCAGAGGAGATCTCATAACTACTATGCGATGACACTCTATCTAAGACAACTGTTGTTAATTGTTTTATGTGTATGGTTCTCTGAACATATTTGATTCTAATTTATGTCTGGAAGCAATGTGACCTATGTCAGTGATGTGAATGTTGTACTTGAGTTGTTCTGGATTTGTACTTATTTATGACATTTGTTTGGTTATGTCAGTATGAGTTAGTATGAGTCTGCCTTTGGTTAGTGGTTGTAAATCTTTGTCCATGTTACTTGGTTACTATCTCCTAGCATGGGGGGTGGGCCTTCGGGTACCACTTGGTTGGGTGGAACATGCACCAAAACCGTTGGGTCCCCATCTATCTTTAGTACTTGGTGGCGAGACATCCAGATGGACAGCTTGCGGTTCTTGTGTTATTCTTGCTTTGTAATATTTCCGTTTGTATAAGTTATTTTATCCCTCTTATGTTTATGAGGTGAAATTCTGTAATTGTAACCTTATGTACTATTGCCTCATTCTAGGAATGAGTGATGTAACTATTGGATTAAGATAATGTTTATGAGATTGTATTTTGGTTGATTATCTTATTAGGTTATGTGGTATTCTTATGATGTATGATGTTTATTTCATAAAGTTCATAATGCTATGGTTATATGTAATATGTATGTGTGGGTTTAAGTAATCCTAACCTTGTAGCCTTAGAGGTTGTTGTTAATTAGTAAGTGAATGTGTATGTTAAATGCACTTTATAAAAAAAAAAATTGGTTCGCTTAAGACATTAATTACAAATTCCTTTAGGGTTACTTGGTGGGGCATTACACTATACCCTCTTAATCCCTCGACCCTCAAACCCTAATCCCTCAACCCTCAACCCTTAAACCCTAATCCTTTAATCCCTATACCCTCTTAATCCTTGAACTCTCAACTCTCAACCCTTAAACCCTAATCCCTCAACCACTGTACCCTCTCAATCCCTCAACCCTCAACTCTCAATCCTCAACCCTTAAACACTAATCTCTCAACCCCTATACATTCTTAATCCTTCAACCCTCAACCCTCAACCCTTAAACTCTAATCCCTCAACCCCTATACCCTATTAATCCTTGAACCCTCAATCCTCAACCATTAAAGCCTAATCCCTCAACCCCTATACCCTATTAATCCCTCAACCCTCAACCCTCAACCCTTAAACCCTAATTCCTTAACCCTCAACCCTTAAATCCTAATCCCTCAATCCCTATACCCTCTTAATCCTTGAACCCTCAACTCCCAACCCTTAAACCCTAATCCCTCAACCACTATACCCTCTTAATCCCTCAACCCTCAACTGCTAAACCCTAATCCCTCAACCCTTATACCCTCTTAATCCCTCAAATCTCAACCCTCAGCCCTTAAACCCTAATCTCTCAACCCCTATACATTCTTAATCCCTCAACCCTTAAACCCTAATCCCTCAACCCCTATACCCTCTTAATCCTTGAACCCTCAACCCTCAGCCATCAAAGGCTAATCCCTCAACCCTCAACCCTCAACCATTAAATTTTAATCCCTCAACCCCTATACCCTCTGAATCCCTCAACCCTCAACCCTTAAACCCTAATCCCTCAACTCCTATAACCTCTACTCTATAACCTATTAATCCCTCATCCCTAAACCCTAAACCCTTAAACCCTAACCCATAAACCCTCTACCCTCTACCACCAATCCTATACCCTCTACCCTCAACCCTAATCCCCCAACCCTCAAACCCACTTAGTAAACTCTCTACCCTAATCCCTCAACCCTCTTGACCCTCAACTCTTAAACCCTTAAACAAACCCTAAACCCTCGACCCTCAACCCTAACCCCTTAAACCCTAAATTGTTAAACCCTTTACCCTCTACCCTCTAACCTCTACCATCAACCCAATACTTTCTACCCTAAACCCTAATCCCTCAACCCTTAATCTCTCAACCCCTATAACCTCTACCCTATATATTGGACCCTCAACCCTAATCCCTCGACCCTATACCTTAAACCCTCAATCTTCAACCCTCAACCCTTAAACCCTCTACCCTTTACCCTATACATTAAACACTCAACCCTCAACCCTTAATCCCTCAACCCTCAATCCTTAAACCCTAAACCCTCTACCCCTTACATTGGACCCTAAACCTAATCCTTCAACCATATACCCTCAAAACTATACCCTAAACCCTCTACCCTCAACCCCAAACCCTTCAACCCTAAATGCTTAAACCTTAAATCTTATACCCTATACCCTCAACCAAATGCCCTCTACCATCAAACCTATTCCATCAACCCTAAAACCTTAAATCCCAATACCCTAGAAACCATCAACCCTATAGGTCCTCCATCCTAATCCCTCAACCCTATACCTTCAACCCCTATCACTTTCTCTCTATCTATACATATCACCTCTCCCTCCTTCCCTTTCTCCCACCCTCTCTGATTGTCTCTATCTACCGTCTCCCTCTTTCTGCATACCTCTCATTCAATCAATCCCTACCACCCTCTCTCACTCCCTCTCTCTCACACTCCCTCTCACTACCTATCTCTCAAGTCTCTTCCTCTCACACCTCTCACACTCTCAAGTCTCTCCCTCTCACACTCTCAAGTCTCTCCCTTTCACACCCTACCTACATAACCCTCTCTTTCTCTTTGTCTCTCTCTCTCCCTCTCCCTCAATTCTCTCTCTCCCTCTCCATCAATTCTCTCTCTCCCTCCCTCTATCCCTCCCACCATACCTAGCTAAGTCCCCCTCAATCCAACCCCTTCTCTCCCACTCCCTCTCTCTTAAACTCTCACTTTGACCCCCTCTCCATCTCTCTATACTCTCTCTAAATTCTCCCTTCGTCTAAAGACATACATAAATACATACATACAAGCATAATACATTTGTACATATAATCTTACATCCATACAAGCATACATACATACATGTACATAAAAATATATTAGCATACATTAATATATTTAGCATTAAACATAAAGTAAGACATAACGCGAGTGCGTTATAGCATGCTCGCGTTATGTGCTAGTAGACATGCTCCCCGCAGAAGCAAAGACCATGTCAAAAGAAAGATATAATGCGAGCACATTATAACGTGCTCTCATTATAACGCGCTCTCATTATAGCGTGCTCGCATTATATCTTGCTTTGGGAATTACTGAACTTTAAGCTTGGTATTGCCTTGGAATTCCAACCCAAAGGCTTGGAGGGCATTCCCAATGACCAGAGACATGTTTTTAAAAAATTCACCATATTTCCCATAATTGAGTTTGTGCTCACCAACAGGATTGCACGTGGTTCAATATCAAAAACATTGAGCACATGGGTAATGTTGGGTTATCTCTTAGCTATCCAACGATGTAATTTTTTTCACTTTTTGAAAATGTTAAGTCTTTCATCCATAATTTATTTTATCTGTATGTCTTTTTTTTTGCCAAAAAGCAGTGTTTGGTATTTTTTTCATTATAAATTAACTGTTCATCAATTTTTCAAATAAATTACATTTTTAGAAACTAGACTCCATTCTACAAAATTAAAAAATTTAAAAAAAAACAAATCAATTAGTTTCCAAAATTTGTAGGGGTAGCATGGCCAAGATTCTATTTTCAGGATATGTCCACCTCGCAAATTAGTTAAAAATCAAATATTTATTAAAAAATTATCCAAAAAATCGTACATCAACTACATACTGTTAGCTAACTTCTGACTGTTGCGATTTTAAAAATACTAAAAAAAATTTCACCGTACGAGGGTCGTACAAGAGTTGCTATGTTATGTTTTTTCTGACAAAAACAACACCAATTTGTGTGCGTCCCTCGTTTGAACCCCTTAATCTCAATAATTTTCAAAATAAATTAGTAGTTTAGAAAGTATACTCGGAGCACTTGAATCCTTCTTTTTGTTCCATCTCAAAATTTTGAGTCTAAGTATCCTCAATTTCACATCCAAGGTCAGTATTTCCTGATTTCAGAAAAAAGTTGTCCACTTAAGTCCCATTTTTGGGAACCATCTTGGTGCACTTACCCATAGAGCAACATCCAAATTTGTTTGATCCTTTTGTGAGGTTGAGAGGAGCATACAAGAGTGCTACCAGGCATGCCAATTGAGCCATGGGCAAGATATTAGCATTGTGGGCTACCTATGATGAGCTTCAATTATCTCAAGATTTGGTGGAGCTCAAGATACTACATGGAGAGGTTGTTAAACTGGAGGTGGAGAGAGGCCACATAGATTGAGAGCACATGGAGGTTGTTGTATGGGAGGCTAGGGTTGTTGGATGATTAGAGGGCCTACATGATGCAATGAGATCCATGAGTAGATCATGATCACATACCACTGTCTCTTGATGGATTTCATGACCGGAGCTTGAGGGGTGTAATAGTCATAGGCCATAGTAGCATTATATATTTGAGTATATGTACTTATAAATTTCTTATATATATATGATCATTTATGTTTGGTTGCTTATGCTTATGTTTTTAAGTTAGATGACAATTTGATTTATGAAATAACCTTTGTAAGACTTTGATAAATATCTTCATGATCTAACATGTTTTCTAGGATCTAATTAAAACTATCTTAGTTTTCTTTAGATGCAACATTATGATTGAGTATGTTATGCTAAATTAAATGCACCTATGATCTAATTGTAGAATATTAAATGCATATAAGGATCTAATCTAACACAACATACAAGATTAACCTAAATAGTATGAAACCTAGAGTAACAACCCAAAGCTAATTTGAATAATTACTTTAATATTCAAGACACATGAATAATTATTTTTCAAGAACAAAGCAATACAAGAGAGAATAGCATACTATCTACTAACTCTAACATCATTTCTTTAACAATCACACTATTCAAGAGGGAAGGTTGACATAGTATTGACATAAATGTGTGACATTAATAGGTTCTTTAAGAGGTGTACCATCCATTTATGTTAATGTGTATGCTCCAGACCCATAAATTTCATCAATTATGTAAGGTCCTAACTAATTAGGGCTGAATTTTCCTTTTTTAGTCAGGGCAAAATTGATGTTATGTTGATTCTCAAATAACACCAAATCACTTTTATTAAATGAATGAGGGATGGCATGATCATTGTAACTATGTTGCATTCGTCTAGAGTAAGCTTGGAGATGCTCAAGAGAATTTATGTGTTGTTCATCAAGCATTTTAAGTTGATGAAATCGTCGTTCTTTATAACTATTATCATCAATAAGTCCTTGAAGAGTGATTCTTAATGAAGGAATCTCTAACTCCAAGGGCATTATCACCTCAGTACCATAAATGAGGTTATAAGGAGTATTTTTGATTGATGTTCTAATACTAGTATGATAAACCCATAAGGCATATGTTAACTTTGCATGCCAATCCTTATTATGTTTCCTTACCATTTTCCTTAAGATTTTCTCAAGAGTCTTATTAATTGATTTAGGCTGACCATAGATTGTGGGTATTAGGGTGTTGAAAAATGATGTTGTATATTGAACATTTCTATGAAATTCATCACGTCATTATTCTTAAATGGTTTCCCATTGTCTAAAACCAATGTGGAAGGAAGTCCAAAGTGAGCAATAATGTGTTCCAATATGAAATGGAATATTACATTAGTAGTTGTTGAATGAAGAGGAACAAATTCCACCCATTTCGTAAAATAATCTATTGCGGTAATTATAAATGTATGTCTAGTAGAAGAGGCTGGTGATATTTTTCCAATAAGATCCAAACCCCATACCGAGAATGGATAGATAGGAACTTGGGCATGAAGCTCAGAAGTAGGAGCATGAATGAAATTGCTATGTTCTTGAGATTTGTGACATTTCTTAACATACTCAAAGCAATCTTGTTCCATATGTCTTCAATAGTATCATATGTGGATTATCTTTTGAATTAATGATCTTCCTCCAAAATGGCCTCCACAAGAACCTGCATGAGCTTCCATAAGTGCTATAGGGATTTTGGATTGTTTAAGACATCGAAGTAAAAGACCATCAAAGGACCTTTTTTACAACACGTCTACAAGGATTATATATCTAGATGCAATTTTTTGAAGGCGGGCTCAAGTATTCTTAGTTGTCAGCTCAGGAAAGGTACCTTCTTTCAAATAATTAAATATTGGTGTATCGTTCATTGGAGTTTTTTGTGATGGTTAATGACACTTCTTTTACCTTATCTTCTATTGATGGTTGCATAATTTTATGAAAAATGAATGTGAAATATTTTGAAGGATCTTGAGGAGATATAAGGGAAGTCACACTTGCCATTGAATATGCATGTCGATTATCTTTTCGTGGGATATTATCAATGGTATACAAGTCAAAGTTGTCTAAGGGAGTCATTGCGAGATCCTTATATTTTGATAATTTGTAATGCTTTGCTTGATATGGTCCATTTATTTTCTTAATTACTAATTGTGAATCACCAAATATCTTAATGCTTTGAGCTCCCAGAGTTAAAGTGGCATGTATTCCAGAAATTAAAGCTTCATACTTTGTTGTTTTGTTTGTGCATAGGAATTTTAGGCAATAAAACAAGGGAATAGGCTTTCCTACAATCTAGACTAGTATAACCTTTGTGTCGGAGATAGTACTACACTTAGAGCCATCAAAATATAACTCCCAAGTATCAGTTTCAATTGTCAACACGTCATCATTAGGAAATGAGTCAATGCTATGTAATGCTAATGGTGAGGGAGTTTCAGCTAAATGGTCAATCAAGGCTTGTCCCTTAATTTATTTTTGTAAGACAAATTTAAGTTTAAACTCGGTTAACAACATGACCCATTTGGCTAACTATCTTGATAAGTCTATTTTATTGAAGAGATGTTTTAAAGGGTTGAAATTATCCACCGCATGCACTTCGACATTAAGTAAGTAATGTATCAACTTAATAGTGACAAACAAAAGGGCTAAGCATTGTTCTCTCTAGAGTAGTGTATCGAGTTTCATAATCAATCAATGTTCGACTAATGTAATAAATGGGATGCTCTTTATTATCTTCATCTTTTTGAGCCAAAAACGATGTGAGAGATGGAGTAGATGTTGATATATAAAGAATGAAAGGTTTTCCTTGGATTTTTGGTTGTAATATTGGAGGGTTGGATAAGTACTTTTTTAATTCTTCGAAGTCTTTCTTAAAATATTCATTCCAATTAAATTCCATTTCCTTCTTGAGAAGTTGAGTAAAAGGTAAGGCCTGATGTGCCAAGGATACAGCAAAGCGACAGATAGCTTGAAACTTTCCTTGCAAACTACACAATTTTGCCAAATATTTCTAGGAGTTGGCATTATGATGGCATCAATTTTCTTCATTTCCACCTCTATCCGTCTATGTGACACAATGAAACCTAAAATTTGTCCACTTTCAACTCCAAAAATGCACTTTTTTGGATTCAACCTCATATTGTACTTGTGAATACATTCAATTTTTTTTTTGAAGAATATTAACATTTTCTTCACGAGTCAAGGATTTTTCCAAGATTTCATCAGTATAATCTTGCAATATTTTATGTATCTAATCGTGAAATATCAATTTCATAGCTCTTTGATATGTTGCACCAATTTTCTTTAGTCCAAAAGGTATTATAACCCAACAAAATGTTCACCAAGGGGTTGTGAAGGTTGTTTTGTATTGATATTAAGTGTTGATTAAAATTGATTATATCCTAAAAAACCATCCATGAATGATAATAGAGTGTGGCCCATAGTTGAATCAACTATCATGTCAATATTAAGAAGGGGAAAGTCATATTTTAAGGATGCTTTGTTCAAGTCACAAAAAATATGTACACATCCTAATACGATTATCAAGTTTAGCCATTGCTACAATATTTGAAATCCATGGTGGATAATCTATAGTTTGGATAAAACCAACATCCAAGAGCTTCTCAATTTCAGCTTTGACCAACAAATATATTTTAGGATTCATCTTACATATATTTTGTCTCGCTAGTTTAGCATCATTTTCTAGGACTATGTTGTAAATCATGATCTTAAGATCAATACCAGGCATGTATGAATATTTCCAAGCAAATATTTCAAGACAATCTTGTGACAATGTTGCGTGACTTTCTTGTTCATCCTCATCAAGGAATTTTCCTATTGGAATCTCTTTTTCTTCATTATATATGTCCATTGGCACATTTATTGTATCTTCTATAAGTATTGCACTTTGATTTTGATTTTCTGATATTTGTTCATCTTCTTTTCTTCATTGTCACTTGTTTTCTCATTATCTGTAAGGGATTTTTGTGCACTTAAAGCATGAAAACTTCATTTCTTATGATGATGCCTTGGTAAATGATCATAGACTCCTAGAAACTGTGCTATAGATTCATGATTTTGAAATTGGTCCAAAGTCATATCATTACTTTTCATGTCTATCAATTCATGATACTTCAATGTAAGATTTGTTTTAGGAGTATCTTATGTGACATGTCGACATTAAGTGAAGGCCTTTTTGATGCTTTTATAATCTTTAAAGGGAAATATCTGAGACCTCTTGTGCTTTCTTATGAATAAGGTAATATAGGAACATGAATGCCTTGATCATTCACACCACATCCTTTTCCATTGTAACCTAATTGTTTTACGAGTTGATATCCTTTTCTATAAAGCTCATTCATTTCTTTTGATGTTGGTGGTGGGTCATAATTGTTTTCTTTGAAGTTAGTTGTGTAAGTGTTGTCTTCTTGAATGCGTGTTGAATCTTCACCCTTTGTTTGTTCTTCCATGTGTTGCGTTGACATTAATTGTATTATCCTTTTCTTTTTCTTTCTCCACTTTTGTTGAAATGTTGTACTATCCCATGAATGATGGTGTGAAGTTTAATGAACCCAAATCATCTTCCAATAACTTCGATACTTTTTCCATCTCTTATTTCTCTTCTTTCATAGGTTATATCTTTGAAGTTGGGATTAATGTCTTTAGAGGACTTCTCATTCCTTTTTCAATTTGTAAGAAAATTTCAAGCTCAGGATCCATTTCTATTTGGTACACTTTATTGTTATTGTAGACACCGAAAATTGGTCTAGGCCTGCGAACATCACTTTCGACATAATTTTCTATTATCCATGGTCATGATTAAATAATATTTGTCATTTAATTACCCTTTCGAATACATATTTCCTCTATTAATTAAATACCCCTTTTTAATTAATTCATTATGACCTTTATTCAACTTGATTAATTAAATAAATCATGTTTATTTAATTATGTCGCTAACTAATTAATTCTTCCTTCTTAATTAAATATTTATTATTTAATTACCCCCTTTGTCATATTTAAACTATAATTAAATATTTATTATTTAATTTATTCAATTCCACCTTTTCAACAATCAAATTAAATAAATTCTTTATTTATTTAATTAAATATTTCATTTTCGAATGTTGATTTAAATTAATATTTAATTAATATTTATTTATTTATGTCACATTCTTCTGTCAATCAGTTGACTAATCATTCACTCACCTTCTGACTCAAGATCTATTTTTAGTTCTCCAGTTATCTCTGGATTCAAAATCTGATTGTCTCTATGAGAGGACTCTCTGTCGCAACTAGTCAGTTAGCTAGTTCCAACTCATATGCATGATGTGTTTATTAATTAAATATCTTTATTTAATTAATTAACTCATGTTTGCATTCGAATGCATTATTTTTCAACTTCTAACTTTGTCTTTAACATTCAAAGTCTATTTCTTCTATTTTCGAGGACTCTTAACTGAAGATTAAGATCTTGAACTCGCGTTCTAACTTAATCTTTATCCTGCAGTCTTTTCTGACTCATGTTCTAACTCACGTTCTATCTAACACATAATTCACATTGCATGAAATTCATCAATATCGTTTGTCGATCTCTCTTTCAATCTAAGCCGATCGTTTGAAAACCCAAAATCTATAAAAATGGCCTATCATTATCATTATTCCTCCTCCCAAAATCATACACTTTTGAGAAGAAAATTATCTTCGATATTTTTCATAGACATTCAACAAGGTTATGCTTGCATCAACACAAAAATATGAGGGCAAGAGTACTAAAACAACAAAATGGAGAAGAGAAATCAAGATAATTCGAAGGAGTGAATGCATATTCGGTGAGAGCTTTCCAATTAATTTGTTTAGTTCATTTATGTTTACTTATTCATTCTTTGTTGTTTTGATTTAGATTAATATTGGTTAGATTAAGATTAACATCGTTTATTTTAGTTGCAGATCATATCCAAATTTTATTCTATGTTACATTTGGTGAACCCGACATGAACACGCTTCCAATTCGCATATCTTTTCATCTTTCCATCCTTCTATTTTTTAATTTTGCAGGTTATCATATGACACACCACATCTGCTTAACGAAATGATGCATCCGTATACACGAGTTGCATCTGCTATAACCCGTGATGCATATGCCATCCTGAACCGCATCTAACTATCAATATTTTGACCCGCAACTGATTGTCAACACGAACCACATCCGTTTTTCAAACCCACATTGCATCTGTGGCTCCAAAAGCTGCATCTATTTGGTAAAGTTTTTTTTTTTAAAAACTTTCGTACATCCGCATTTTCCTTTTTCATTTTTCACCATATTTTTCATTTTTTGCTAATGGTTGTTTGTAGCTGTGTCAAGGAGGATTAACATAGTTTTTACATGATGAAGCATAGAAGACAATAAAAAAAACAAAACCATATCTTTTTCTGCAGGATGAAAGTCAAAGACCAAAAATGAACTACTAATCAGTTTGCATGCAGGACCTAATGCCTTTGTTTTTTTTTATTTAGCAATCTTTTTGTTTGGTAGATAAATAACTATCATTTGGAATAAAAAGAATCAATTTTTTCTTTGTTTGGTGCGAGAGCACATATTTGTCACCCTTTACGATTCGGTATATCGGAGTATCCTCTCCCCTTGTGTAGTCATGCGATCCTGGGTGTAAGAGAAACAGTTACTAACTCTAGAACTTGGGCCTGTCTTGGTGGGAAAAATTACTCACCCCAAGATGACTCGGACTGGTAACACGCTTTAGCCAGTGACTTCCACCCAGTATATAAAAACAGATTTCTCAGAGAAACCATAGAAATCACGCTCACTATTCCGACAAGAAGGGCATAAATGGTCTCTTGTCGAAGTTGAATAGTGCCCCATGAACAAAATGCCCTTACTAAACATCTTGTTGTAGATTTTTCAAAATCCTACCTATTTGTTGGCGCAATAGGGTCGGCCCTGTGAAGCTGTCTTACATTCTTACGGTTTATGTGTGAAGATGAGATGTATTCCATGGCAGTTTCATGGGTATAGTAGCTTGGCTGCCCTGTATAAGTGAGTGTCATGGAGGGGAGCCAGTGGGGTCAAGCTACTAGTCATCCACCCTAAATATGTGTAGCTAGATTTATCCAAGTAAGAACTCAGCAAGTATTGTCCAACAAGCCTAGGTTGTAAATGTTTTCTGGTATTTTAACGATCTATCACTACAAAACTAAAAACACCTTGATTATTGTGTTTGTTTTTGCTGTATTCGTCAAAAATCTTGATCAACAAACGGAGTCAGTCAAAACAACTTTTGGAAAACTTCAACTGTCATTTTTAACACTGCATCTGTCTTAGCGAGTCACATTTGTTAAGGGAAAAGCCACATGTGTCTGTCAAAAAGTTCATTTTAACAATCTGGATATTATGAGCCACACTTGTAAAATTTTCAGTCACATTTGTATAAAAAAAGCCGCATTTGTCATAGAAAACGCTGCATGTGCCTATCATAAAAGTCCAAGTATTACGAGCCACAACTATTAAACTTTGAGTTGCATGTGTATACGCAATCCATATTTTTCAAAGGAAAAACCACATTTGTTTGTCAACCAAATTAAATTCACAGTCGTTATTCTGAGTTGCAACTGTTACTGTAAGACCGCATCTGTCATAACGAAAACCACATTTGTCAAAAAGTCCAAACTCTGTCAGTATCCGAAACGAGTTTTTTGTCAAATCACCACATGCACAATTGTAAACCACATCTATCAAAATTTGAACTGCGAGTGATAGGTGAACTGCATTTGACTGTCAATAGAAAACTTAGAAAAATGCAAATTGAGTCTGAAACATAACTTCCATTTTCGCTTCTAGTTCTTAAGATCAACCTTGGACAAAAACTAAAAAGTTTTCTCAAAAACCTTGCATTAGTAGGTGTCATATACGTCCTAGTCATAGTCATCCTAAGTTGCATGCATATAGATACTTCCTAGGAAATTGCATATCATAGAATAGATAACTTTCCTCCTCATTGGGTATGCTCATGTCCCGATTTGTCACAATCATTGAACCTAGTCACTTTAGTCCTATTTAGTGAATCTTTTCAGCTCAACAGTCTAGTTTGGAAAATTCACCTTGTCAATTGTCCTTGTCCTACAATTAGGTTCCTTGGTCAAACACATATCATTGCATGCATTTATTCCATAGGTGGTAGGTTATACCCGTCTTAGACTCATTTATCATCATAGTATAATAGAGATTTTGCATTGTTTGTCCTACCATACATCATCTTGGTATACATCATTTTAGAAATCATTTTTAGTAACATCCTTTATTTTCAAAAAATTCAAAAAAAAACGTAGAAATAGGACATATCAGTTTTTAGACATAGTCTGCATTACCCCATTTTGAGCAACTTTTCATGGTCGAAACAAGGTCTCAAAAGAAACAAAAAGCAATTTCGGACCCTAATGAATTTACAATCCGTTCAAAAATCAACCATCAAGAAGTGAGAGACCACACAAACCGTTGCTTGAAAAACACGTCACTAGAGACACACATGGATGAATTTATATAGAAGACATAGACACTATCATACAAGATCCTGAATTTGCATCCTTTATGGATGAATGTTTGGCAAATGATCCCCAACGATATATAGCAAAGTTTCTAGTAGAAGGTGCCAAACTACCAATAGGATTTGATATTCATACTTTACAAACATCGCTTATTCAACCAATGCAAACTATGATGTCAAGTGTTTCTATTCCCCAAATCACTGCAGCAATACCAACTGGCATACCAACTCAAACATGTCAATTATAAACACAACCCCTTTCAACATAACACAAGGTTTACAATTTACTACGGGAGCAACTTCATCAAACCCCTTTGGCACCAACACGACTGTTAAGAGATCCAAAGTTAGCATGAGGATTCCTATAGCAAATCAGAACATTCAGACAAGAAATATTCCCATACCAAATCAAAACATTCATACAGAAAATATTCCTATACCAAATCAGAACATTCAGACAAGAAATATTCTCATACCAAATCAGAACATTCAGATAAGAAATATTCCTATACCAAATCAGAACATTCTAACAGGATATATTCCCTCGCCAAATCACAACCCGTCACAGAACATGGCATATCAGAACACCTACATTGATCCAAACAATGGAAACAACATGTCCTTGAAACAAGTAGATGTTCTCCAAAACCAAATGCAAACTCTTCAACAACAAATGGACAACATGTCTATGTCAGGCAAATGAACTATCTCAGTGCAAGATCTATGTCCATGTCCATTTGACAAAGTGCTCTATATGACACCTTTCCCCCATGGATACGTTATACCAAATTTTTATAACTATAATGGGAGGAAGAATCCTTTGGAACACATTAGATAATTCTCAATGGCATGCATCGACATATCATATGACCCCACATACTTGATGAGACTATTTCCGTGAACCCTTATCAGGATAGGATTGGAATGGTTTTCTAAATTACCATATGGTATACGATCCTGGGGTGAATTAGCTGAGAATTTTGTCAAATTTTTTTCCTTTAACATAGACAATGAAGTAACAATAGAAACCTTGTGCCACATGACACAAGAAGATGGTGAAACTTTCACCACTTTCTTCCAGAGATGGAGAAGTCTAGCTAGTAGATGTCCAATTGAAATACCCAAAAAACAAAAGGTCACGATATTCCTTGAAAACATCAATCCAAAACTGAGAGGTGACTTAAGGGTACATTATTGTACTTCATTCCTAGACTTGGTACAAAAGGGCATCATCCTTGAAAAAGGCCTTATTGACAAAGGAGAAATAAAAGTACCAAGCAGAAACCCAATTGTCCAACATCAAAATGCACCAAACGATAGAAAAAAAATCTGGTCTAGAGACAAAAATGTTATGAATGACAACATTGTTGATGCTAAAACCATACCAGTTATCACACTTATACGTTACAACTCCAATCAAGACATGATGAATAGTTTAGATCAAACAACCAATTATGTCCAAAATTCACAACAACAATGACCACAAAGGAGATTTCCTACACGTGAATTTACCCCTTTAGGGAAACCAATCGAGGCAGTTTTCAAAGAGTTGATTAAACATAATCTCATTAAACCTTTTGAACCATGAGAATATGATCCTGGATAGTTTAAACCTTCATGGTGGGAAGACAACTCCTATTGTGACTATCATAGCACAAAAGGACACAACCTACAACAGTGTTGACAGCTAAAGAATATTATACAAGACTTCATTGAAAATGGAACCATAGAGGTCAATGGGTAGAAAAATACCACGAACAATGATCATAAGGTCTTCACAGACCCATTACATGATCACATGAAAGGAAAATCCTCCAGTTTGGGAACCAAGAACAATCCATCAACCAATTATACCAATACCAAGTATGACTATGGCAAAGGATCGATCGAAAATCACGTCTGAGCTGCAAATGAAAATGTCAACACCATCATCATTAAGAAGCACTCGGAATGTGTTGTGAACACATGCAGAACTAAGATTACTATTCCAAGTCCTTCTTCTGAGCCACCTACGCATAAGTCCAAGTTTAGATACAATCTCCTTGATCAATTGAGAAAAACCCCCACACAGATATCGAGTCATTCTTGACAAAGCTTTACAGAAAATGACTATTCCTACAGACTTAGATGTCAATAATTTCAAAGAAATGGTGGGATATTTGACCAACTCACATCATGCCACATTTTCCCAACAAGATTACTCACCTGAAAAGTCTGACCATAATGACCCATTACATCTTGAAGTCCTAGTCCATCAAACCAAAGTCAGATGAGTCTTGGTAGATGGAGGAGCAGGTTTGAACTTGTGTACCCTAAAATTGGTTAAGGCATTAGGATTCTTAGAAGACTACGTAGACACCTCTAAGAGTATAGTCATCAAGGCTTACAATGATGAGGAAAGATAATCCAAAGGAGTTGTCACACTCCCTATAAGAATTGGCCCAACAATTATGAACACTAGCTTCCAAGTCTTAGATCTCACCCTTCTATACAACCTGTTATTAGGTAGACCTTGGATACACGCAATGAAATTTGTACCTTCAACATATCACCAATGTCTTAAATTCCCTTATAATGGCACCGAGATCATGATTGATGGTGATCCAGATCCTTTTCAATATTGTACAAGCCTAAGGGAAATTCCATAATGACAAGTACCAGTTAACCAAGAGGCCTCATCATCCACTTTATCCCTATGCGTTGACCCATCACATCTTACTAAGTCCATTTCATTTAAACCACCATCAAACACTCCTAAGGTCGAGATCCAAGACAAGGGTTGTGGAAAATATAAAATAAAGGTATCATACTGTGTCAGTCAACTAGTTCCACCTAAGGCATATGGCTTACCCATGGCAGATAGAAGATAGTCAGTAGTCACATTCTGTGTTCCCCCTATAATGACATTGACCAAATGGGGAGAGTTAAGTGAAGAAATTGTGGATCAAGGTGACATTACCTCTTGGTTGTATCAAGAAGACAACGAATACCCCTCGCCATCTATTCAGATAGCTAAGGACCAATATGGGAAAGGCTTTAAGATAATGGAAAATGAAGGCTATGATGAGCACAGTGGGTTAGGAATACATCAAAATGGAAGGATAGAACTGATCACTATCTCACCATGACCGACATACCTAGGGCTAGGATATCAACTGCTTAGAATTGGGTTTCCTAGTACTTTGTCACCATTTCAAGAGGAAGTGAGTGTTTGTACAGACATTGAGATATCTCATGAACCACTTCCCCCAGTTTATGATGAATCTCCTGACTCAAGAAATTGTGAATGGGATTCCCTTTCCTCTACCAGTACCATGAGCATAGATGCTCTATTTGGAGAATTGGACCTAAAGATAAAACTTGTACCAAAACCATCTAGTCCCCATCATAGGAAACACTTGTCTAAAGAAGAATGGAAAAAGAACTATTATTGGGAAATCCTTGATCATGCATCTTGGGCATCTGGCAAACCATCTTCTGATGACTCGACCCTTACAATAGTCCCACAACAGAGTATACCTACCCATAGGAAAAAGAACAAGAAGGAGTTAGTCCAAAAATTTTGTGACCATGTCAATCACTCTATATTCACCTTGTCAGCTTCCACCTTTAATAACTCCGATGATGACATGCCCCTCATATATCCCAAACTTATCGACTGGGATCAACAAGGTACACCCATCATAGACACATTCAAGAACGATGAATCAATTGTTGAGTTCATGGGACTTCGAGAAGGCATACCAAGAGGGGATCATAAAGCTGGTTTTACCATAGACTTGGATAACAAAGCATAGTTTGGGGAGTCTATTTACACCTCTAGTTGCAAAAATGAAGATAAGAAGAAAAATGATGAGTCCCTAGGTGAAAACCGAAAGGTGCCTTTCGACGAAGAAATAGTAAAAATAAAGGATGTATCCGAGGGTGAAAACCTCTCTGAGGCACCAAAGGATAGAGGTTTAAATATTCCCCCCGTTGAAGAAGAAAAGTCGCCAATGCTAGTAGAAGAGTCTATTGAGGTCAACATAAATACAGAAGAAAACCCTCGGCACATATACCTTGCAGCATCATTGACAAAGGTAGAACAACCTAAGTGTAAGGAATTATTCACAAAGAGACAGATAAACTTTGCATGGTCATACGCTGACATCCCTGGGCTGGATCCAGATCTTATACTACACCATTTACCATTACAACCAAGTATTAAGCCAGTCAAATAGAAGTTAAGGAAAATGCATCCACAGATTTCTCTACTGGTCAAAGTAGAACTTAAGAAACTCTTAGATGTTGGATTTATAAGAACTATAGACTATACAAATTGGATTTCAAATCTTGTGCCAATGACTAAACTAACTTGGGGCATCCACATTTGCACAGACTTTAGAGACATCAACAAGGCATGTCCTAAGGATGATTTCCCTTTGTCGAACATAGACATGATAGTAGATCTTACAACAGGATACAAGATGCTATCCCTCATGGATGGTTTCTCTGGATATAACCAAATCAAAATCCCAGTTGAAGACCAACACAAGAAAACTTTCACGTGTCCATGGGGCACATACTGTTGGAATGTTATGCCTTTTGGGCTTAAGAACGCAGGAGCTACCTATCAACAAGAAATGACTACTATTTTCCATGACTTTATACATACTCTCATGGAAGATTATGTAGATGATATTATAGATAAATTAGAAACAAGGGTGGATCATTTGAAGGTTCTAGACAAAATATTTCAGAGGCTAGAGAATTACAACATTAGGTTGAATCCAAAGAAATGTGTCTTTGGAGTAAATTCAGGGAAAATTCTAGGGTATATCATCTCCAAAAGAGGAATTGAAGTAAATCCAAAGAAGGTAAGAGCTATCATAGAAATGGATCCTCGTTTCAGCATTGGTCAACTAAGAACCCTATAGGGAAGATTACAGTCCATCAGGCATTTCATTGTACAACTGGCAGACAAAATACACCCATTTCAACATTTACTTAAGAAAGGAGTACCATTTGTGTGGACACCCAAATGTCAGGACGCTTTCCAACAAATCAAGGATTACTTGCTTACTCCACCTATCTTAATGCCACCTACAGATGGAAAACCATTGATACTATACATTTCAGTAACTTAGTCAGCATTAAGAGCTCTTCTCGCACAACACGATGATTAAGGTCATGAGAGAGAAGTCTACTACATCAGTCATACCTTGGGAGGATATGAATTAAAATACAACAAAATAGAACGTGCCTGTCTTGCGATTGTCTTTTCTACTCAAAAAATTCGGTATTATATGCTCAATTGCCAAACAATGTTGGTTGCAAAGATTGATCCCCTCAAATGTCTCCTAAGTAAGGCAGCATTAACAGACTGATTGGCTAAATGGGTTATGATAATTAGCAAGTATGACATCCAATATGTAGAGAGGAAGGCTATAAAAGGACAATTGATTGCAGATCAGTTAGCAGATGCACCCATGAAGGCAGACCATCCTTTAGTGGCAGATTTTCCTGATGAACTTATCTTTAACATTGACACTAGAACGAAATGGAAATTATACTTTGATGGGTCACATACACAACGTGGTTCAGGAAAGGTATCCTATTTATTACACCTCAAGGAAATACCATTCCTAAATCATTCAGGATTGCTTTCCCTTGTACCAAAAACATAGTAGAGTATGAAGCCTTAGTAATAGGATTAAAAATGGCAGCACAATGGAAGATTAAGAGTCTACATGTTTTTGGTGATTCTCAGCTTGTAGTCTGGCAAGTAAATGATGATTATGAGACTAAGGATGAGAAACTTGCCCCCTACAAGCACATGGCTAACAGTTTCAAGTAGTAATTTGATGATATTTCATTTCAACAAATACCGCGTATTCAGAATAGGGTTGCAGATGCTATGGCAACGATGGGTTCCTTATTCAATATTCTGAGTAACATGCCTAAGTTTAAGTTTTTGGTTGAATAGTTGTTGGTCCTCACCTATGATGTCCCCAATTTTGCAATGGTGTGTACAATTTTTGGTCCTACTTCCCCTTGGTATAAAGACATATTCGACTATCTAACTAGCCTTACCTCTAGACCTATCAAATAACGAGCACCAAACCTTTATCCATAAGTCAGCTAAGTACACCATCATCGAAGATACCCTATATAGACGTACCTTAGATAATGCCCTAATGAGATGTTTCGATGTTGAATAAGCACAAAAAAATTTGCGAGCGGTGCACAAGGGTATATGTGGATCCCATTCGAGTGGTCCTACTTTAGCCCATAAGATTATGAGATTAGGTTTTTATTGGCCTACAATGGAGAAAGACTCATATATCTTTGTAAAGAAATGTAGACAGTGTCAGATACATGGAGATTTGATAAGAGCACTAGCATAGGAGCTTCATCCGATTACATCACCATGGCCTTTTTCCCAATGGGGACTTGACCTCATAGGTAAGATACACCCTCCATCATCCAACGGCCATAAATTCATCATAACCGCCATCAAATACTTCACCAAATGGATCAAAGCTATTCCCATGACCTACATCACCGACACACAAATATCCAAGTTTATCTTAAACTATATCATTTGTCGGTATGGTGTACCCCAATCCATTATCACAGAAAATGGCCGCCCATTGAAAAACCAAGAAGTATGCCATCTATGTGAAGATTTCCATATCAAACATCATTTTTCCACCCCGTATTACCCACAAGGTAATGGCCAAGTCAAGGCATCTAATAAAACCATTGTTAGAATCCTAAAGAAGACTATCAATAACATTGGTTGTGACTGGTACCTACAGCTAAATCCTACCTTATGGGCTTACCGTACAAGCATCTGTACTCCCACTAGTGCCACTCCATATTCCCTAATATTCGAATCTGAAGCTATCTTACCTATTGAGGTTGAAATTCCTTCCCTGAGGGTATCCTTGAAAGGTCACATTGACGATAAAGAATACTGTGTATCTAGATTACAAGAGCTAGAATTACTGGATGAACGAAGACAAAAAGCACTAGACCATTTGCAAGCATATCAAAATCATCTTCGTCGAAGCGATAATAGGAAAGTTCTAAGTAGACACTTTGGCATTGGTGACCTAGTTTTAATGGAGAATCCCAAGAATCAAGTTGCATGAGAAAATCCAGGAAAGTTCGAACCTAATTGGTTAGGGCGTTATATTGTCACAGAAGCTTTTGGATCAGGAGCGTACCTACTCTCTACTCCTAAAGGAGAGCCACTTTTTCACCAATCAACAACCTACATCTGAAAAGGTTCTATGCATAGCTTCTGAGAATCTATGTCTTAATGTAGAAAAATACAAAAAAATGGTTACCTTGATGAAAACCTGGCAAACAGGCATCTTTGCAACACCAAAAAAAATAAAATTGGAAAATCGACAAAAAAGTAAAGAGAAATAATTCGTCTAATAGTGAAAACCGCTTCGGTGGCGGTATGGATAAGTACCATGGTGAAAACCTGGAAAACAGGCACCATGTGTAGTCAAACTCACTCTTTCGTCTACCATCATTCCAATCAGATTTTTTGCACCATCCCTCATAATAAATGGTTTTCCTATCCATTTGATTGGAACGATTGACATCTAACATCCATTCTATCACATTCCCCACTCCATCTCACATGTCTTCTTCTTGACTGGGGGAAAATCCTTGTTCTATGCCATGGCACTTTGTACATAACATTGCACCATCGGAAAATGTCCTGAAAAAATCCAAAAACATTAGAAAACTTCAAAAACACAAAAAAATCAAAACATGTCAAAAAATCCCAAAAATAGCATCAGTCATGTCAAGTCAGTCATGTTAAGTTAGTCATAGACATAGTTGAACTACGTTGCCTCTACGACTGGGATGTGGGCAAGGCAATCAATCGATGTGCCCCTGAGGCATTAGGTTTGTCTATCTAGGTTTTTCATGTATCACACACATTAAAATCATGACTCTTTGTACATTCAAAGTCATTGGTCATGTCGAACTATGAGATCTCTGCGTGTACAATGTTGGCAAGGCTAATCAATTGATGAGCTCCCGAGACCACACTAGGTCAGTCCAATAGGGTTTATCACAATTCACTATCACACACATTGCATATCATTTACTTAGATGCATGTCTTTAGCTGCATTAGTTCAATACTTTAGGGTATCATCTCATGTCATACACTTTTAATTAGTCAAGGAATTAAAACAAGTCATGCACCAACAAGACAACATCTCAAACAATCATCAAGTCAATACCAAACACATTGTCAAAGTGATCAACCTATCTCTTAGCAAGATATGTCTTTCTTGTCAACAGACATCGTCAAAATTGTCATAGCCTCATGTAACTTGTCGCATCAATGTCATCAGGCTCCAACATCTTATACGGCGCATGTCTTTTTGAAACCAGGCTTTGTCATGCCTTATACAAATAGTCACCAAGTCAAAACCAGACTCAACATCTTATTGCGATATGTGTCATCCCTCACATTACGCTATGTCAAACATCAAACAATCAAACAATCCCACAAGATCAAGTTTTGGCGAATACTTTTATTTGGCTTTATGACTTTATATCTTATTTTGTCTTATCTTTTTATTGATTTGTGAATTTAGTCCAGTTACTAGCTTTCTCGAGGATGTCCCTTGAAGGATTTAGAGAAGCAAGGATGTCTAAGGACTCTTTTTCTTTGGCTGTTGTCTATCAATTCTCTTTTTAACATTGGTTTTTGAGTCATGTTACTAGTTTCCTCAAGGATGTCCTATCACGGATTTAGAGGAGCGATGACGTCTTGTGACCCGTCTTTTATTTGTTTGTTGTCTGTGGTTTTTTAAGACAAAATGACTAGGGCAATTTTGTCCTTAGTATGAGTTAAGACACTCCTTGTTTACAACTGTTTGTTTTTCAGAGATGGATGACTTTGTACACAATGGTCTATCTCATATCATGGTGTGTACTATCCATTTGTGTCATGTTCTATCCAATGATGATAAAAAGCAAGCATAGCATATTTGGCACAATATCGAAGATCATATTTTTCTCAATCAATAACTATTCTTTTTCAATACTAAGTTTTTGAATTATCCATGCTAACATTTCTTCTTTTCTACATCTTCACCATCATTATCTATCAATTTCGAGAGAACACTCATGTTCTTCAAACCTATCTATCCTCTCAAGAGAGCATACAACTACATCCTCACCATTCTCCCTTTCAATGGGAGCATACCCTAACCTATTTCATACTAGGGCATGATTGGGGCATATTTTCTTTGACACAACGCCGAAGCAACATTGTATCAAAGAGGGGCAAACTATAGACACCGAAAATTGGTCTAGGCCTGTGAACACCACTTTTGACATAATTTTCTATTATCCATGGTCATGATTAAATAAAGGTTTTTATTTAATTACCCTTTCTAATACACATTTCCTCTATTAATTAAATACCCCTTTTTAATTAATTCATTAATTCATTATGACCTTTATTCAACTTGATTAATTAAATAAATCATGTTTATTTAATTATGTCACTAACTAATTAATTCTTCCTTCTTAATTAAATATTTATTATTTAATTACCCCCTTTGTCATATTTAAACTATAATTAAATATTTATTATTTAATTATTCATTTAACCCCCTTTATCTATAATTAAATATTTATTATTTAATTTATTCAATTCCACCTTTTCAACAGTCAAATTAAATAAATTATCTTTATTTATTTAATTAAATATTTAATTTTCAAATGTTGAATTAAATTAACATTTAATTTATATTTATTTATTTATGTCACATTCTTCTGTCAATCAGTTGACTAATCATTCACCCACCTACTGAATCAAGATCTATTTTTAGTTCTCTAGTTATCTCTGGATTCAACATTTGATTGTCTTTGTAAGAGGACTCTTTGTCGCAACTAGTCAGTTAACTAGTTCCAACTCATATGCATGATGTGTTTATTAATTAAATATCTTTATTTAATTAATTAACTCATGTTTGCATTCAAATGCATTATTTTTCAACTTCTAACTTTGTCTTTGACATTCAAAGTCTATTTCTTCTATTTTCGAGGACTCTTAACTGAAGATTAAGATCTTGAACTCGTGTTCTAACTCACGTTCTAACTTAATCTTTATCCTGCAGTCTTTTCTGACTCATGTTCTAACTCACATTCTATTTGACACAGAACTCACATCGCATGACATTCATCAATCTCATCTGTCGATCTCTCTTTCAATCTGAGTTGATCATTTGAAAACCCAAAATCTATAAAATGGCCTATTATTATCATTATTCCTCCTCCCGAAATCATACACTTTTGAGAAGAAACTTATCTTCGATATTTTTCATAGACATTCAACAAGGTTATGCTTGCATCAACACAAAAATTTGAGGGCAAGAGTACTGAAACAACAAAATGGAGAAGAGCAATTGAGATAATTCGAAGGAGTGAACGCATATTCAGTGAGAGCTTTCCAATTAATTTGTTTAGTTCATTTATGTTTACTTATTTGTTGTTTGTTGTTTTGATTTAGATTAATATTGGTTAGATTAAGATTAACATCATTTATTCTAGTTGCAGATCATATCCAGATTTTATTCTATGTTATAGTTATAGAGATGTACTTCATGATACGATGAATATTTGAAGGCATTTCCTACATATCATGAATCTAAGGTCTTCCTAAAAGAAGATTGTATGAAATATCATGAGGCATAACATGGATAGGAGTTTGTAATGTATCCTTTCCAACTATAAGAGGCAAAGTGATCACACCAAACAATTGCTTTCCTAAAATTGTTAAATCCTCGAATCGATAAGGAATTAGGCTCACTTTTTTATTTATCCACAACAAGTTTATCCAAAACGGCTACACTACACACAATAAGATTTGAGCCATTGTTGACAAGGGTTCGCTTTATCCCTTTCATACTAATGATAGCTATTATCATGAAGGATTAATTTTTCTTTCTCACTTCCAAGAGAGGTAACTCATTTTGGTGAAAGGTAACTCCAATGTTAACCGCATTCATTCCTTGAATTAGAGCTACTACATCACTTGGATTTGCACTAGAGGGAACCACAACTTGTTGCAAGGCCATTTGAAGCATAGTATGATAACTAGGTGAAGTTTGAATTAGATCCCATAGGGATATGTTTGCGAGAGTATTCTTAAGTTATTCAACAAGATCATACTCCATCCCACTATGCGAAGGAAAATGAGGAGAACTGGGCAAGATGGGTTGAGGCAATGGTAGGGATGTTGAAGTTGTTTGTCTTGGTTGTGGATTGTTTCTAGTGTTATATATATGAGCAACAGTATTATAACTCGATTGTTGTGA
The DNA here is from genome assembly GCA_007115665.2 of Sequoiadendron giganteum. Lineage (NCBI taxonomy): Eukaryota > Viridiplantae > Streptophyta > Pinopsida > Cupressales > Cupressaceae > Sequoiadendron > Sequoiadendron giganteum. Next base: position 310,860,872 of record CM021108.1, read on the forward strand.
AAAAAATTTCTTAGGTGGTTCAAGAATGAGAAAGGGTTTGTTTTGAGTTCAAGGTTGGTTTGAGGATGGGTAAAGGATGAGTTCATACTACACAAAATTAACCAATAGTGCAAAAACAACAATATATTATTAAAAAAACTACTAAAAACTGCATGTCAATGATTGAACATGATCACTTGACCATTAGTATTTTATTGCCAATCATTTATACTATGACCAGATTGATGACCAAACCATTTTTGGTCATTTATTGGTTGTTTTTATTGATCAATTTGGCAGTATATTTATTCATTGATTTATTCATTGATTGTTGTAATCTGGTCACTTATTTAGTCATTTTTTATTTACTGATATATTTAGTCACTGATTTAGTCATTGATTTTTGTAATCTGATCACTTATTTAGTCATTTTTATTCACTGATTTTTTTCCGTTGGTAGTGTATTTAGTCATTAATTTTAATAATCATTTTGATCAATTTAGTAGTATATTTAGTCATTTTTATTTCACTGGTCATATATTTAGTCATATTTATTCAATGTTCACTGATTTATGTCAATTGGTAGTATATTTAATCAATTTAATTATTAATTATCAATTAGGAGTATATTTAGTCATTTTAATTGATTGATATTTGAGGATTTAAACATATAACATAGAAATACACATCGATCATCAATTGCACACAATAAGATAGCCGTTGAGAAGGAAAATCATTGAACTTTATTAAAAGAAAGGTGTTCTTACAACTTGCACAAGTCTGAAATATCTATCTTTCTTGAAAAGTGTTTATAAATAGAGTATTACAATTTTTATTTTCAGTCGCAAGACTAAAAATCTGAGTGTAGAGAAGGGGTATTCTCTACTCACGAGTTCTCTTCACTCAGAGAGCCTCACGGGGTGAACTTCCCTAAACTACCTCAAGAAACAACAATGGGAGTTCTAGATCCAGAAAGAGCAGGTCACAGAGATCCTCTGGACAAACCAACAAGCTCTTGGCCAAAGGATGACATCGCAGAACATGGACGATAGCGCGACACACTACCATCTTGGAGGCGCACTGGTGTCTTGTATTGACTAGAGAGCAGGTTTATTTTAGAAAATAGTTGAGTGACTACTTCTACTCTAATTACTGATAAATTCTAGAAAGTGATAAAATTGAAGTAGATTGAAATAGAAGTGGTAAATATAAGGAGAAGAAGGGAAAGGAAATGCTTACAACCATGTGAATGATGAAGCCTCCAACTCATGAATTTCTTCAATACTTGCACACAAGAGAGAGAGAGAGAGAGAGAGAGAGAGAGAGAGAGTTGGGGCTGTATAGGGGTTTTCCTCAGTCAAACCCCCATTTTGGTGTTCCCACCTCCATGGACAACTAGATAGATAGAGAGAAATGTAGGAAATAAAGTAAACACAAAAGCACTATAAAAAAATGTTATGCTACTCGACCAATTAATAGAGGAGAGGATTGTGTAATTGAGAATTTTTCTACAAGATCATACTGTTAGCAACATACATGTATATTAATCAAATCCACAATATCAAAAGAATGCATAGGAATAAATAAAAGAAGTAGATGAAACGAACTCACCAAATCCCTTATCCTCCATGACTAATTTATGTTGTACCTTCTAGCTTGCTTAAATGTAAAATATGCCCTTAGATTGTGATGAGAAAAATTATATGCTATGGACTAGTCCTAAGCCAAGTGATGAAGGATTTTTTGTAAGCTATGGAAAAGAAATTAAATTCTAAAGGCAAGCAACTAAATGACACAATAAAAGGAATCTAAGACTCAAGAAATGCAAGAGAGATTCAACAATTAGCAAGATATTAAGAGATCAAATTCGAAGATGCAAGATTAAGAGATGTCGAAATGAGAACAAAATTGATATTTTATAGAAAATGCAATGTTGGATGGACGGATGAGATTGAATATTGAGAAATGCCCTAAAATCAATGGTCAAGATTCAAAATGGCAACTCTCAATTAGGGTTAGGGTAACATTCCCAAATTAGTGGACAAGATTTAATTTAAGAAATTAAATTAAGGATGGAGAATAAATGTGATAGTGAGATGAAAATTAGTAAAAATCAAAAGATAAAGATTGAACAAGAAGATAAGATTCATAAAATCAATAATTTTAGTAATTACTTGATTTGTAGAAGAATATTACCATTTTTGAATTAAAATTAATTCAAAATATGGATTTAGTGAGATAGTAAATAATTGAATTTAAGATTATTTACTAAAAGAAGTGGAAGTTAACCATGTGAGGCTATTTTAAATAAATTATTTTATTTAAAATGAGGGAAATGTCAAATAAGGAAATTAAATAATTAAACATAATTATTTGATTTAGAGAAGGTGATAGATTAATTAAATAAATTAATAAATCTATTTAATTATAAGAAGAATTTTGAGAATTAGTGACATATTAAATAAATAAATAAAATATGTTTATTTAATAATCAGGAGGGCATAAGTGGCAAAGATTAATTAAATAAATTGAGAAATTTATTTAATTATGAGAAGACTTTAGATAATTAGTGACACATTAAATAAATAAATAAGATCTATTTATTTAATAATCATGAAGAATAAAAAGATATGAATTAATTAAATAATTATGAATTATTTAGTTAATAGTCGAAGGTGGGTCAGAATCATAATTATGCTAGGACGAAAGAAGATGAAAAATAGTGCTTGTAGGCCTGGGTCATTTTTATGTGTCTACATTTTCCCCTCTTTGTCATAATGTAGTTTATCACGTTATGGAAAAGAAAACAAGTCAAGAATATGCCCCAGTGAAGGTATAGAGTGCCTATGCCCCCTCGAGAATTTTTTTGAATTTTGTCCTGGGGTCAGAAAAATTTGGAAAGTGTCCCGATTAATCAATTTGATTACCAGAAAAACAATGGCGTGATCAGTTTTGAAAATGGAGGATGCTAAGCTAGTCCAAATGCTAGAAAAAGGCGGTCAAAAGAGCCTTCAATGTAGACCTATCACGTCAAACCCTAATTTTCAACGTATAAATAAGTTGAAAAAGCCAAAACAAGTGTCATTTTCACATTTGCTATTCAGAATTTTTGGAGATCAGAGCGCAAGGAGAAGATGGTGATTCCGATGACAAACCACCATGGCTACCACATGTAGACATTTTGATGACCTGAGGGAATAGAGGCACTAGTAAGTACCCTATCCTACTTTTAATTTTTTCAATTTTCATGCATTTATTAGGGTTTTGGGGGGAAAAAAAATGTGTTGTGATGCAAATATCTTCATGTAAACTGTAATCACCTTCATGTTTGATGCATTTGATTACATCATGATGCAAGTGCACTGGGTAGGCAGGTTTAGGTTTACAAGCGCACAACTGCTAGGTAAAATGACGCATCTGTCAAAATGCAATGCATATGCGGTTTTTTGCGACATAAGTGACATGTTGCAACGCAAATGCTAGGCCAAACGATGCAATTTTTATAAAATGATTCAATCACCCTATGGAAATCCACAATCATTGTAAAGCTTTGCAATTGATAGATTAAATGACACATTTGCAAGATTGTGACGCAACTGCGAGATGCAGATCCGCATGTAATATAGCACGGTGCAATTGAAGTCAACATGATACAATTGTAGTTGACCATGGTTGACCAGCGTTGACCTTGTGCAGACTCTTATTTCAGATGCATTTTTGGTTTCGCAGATAGTAATAATGTGCTAATTTTTTGACCCATGTGTGCTAACCCTTGTTTTTGTGTGTGTAGAGATGATTAGTGCCCATTTATACGTGAGAGTTCAGGCCATCTACCTATGCTTTCAGAGACCAACTGAGTGATAGGGAGAGATGATAGTTGATGAGACTAGGGTTGTACTATGTCAATTATATGCCCATCATTTGGGAAAACAGGGGGTTACTAATGACACTCTACAAGAGGTGGCACTCAGAGACATGTTCCTTTTAGTTACCTACAAAAGAGGCTACCATTATGTTGAAGGATGTCTATCATATTCTATGCATCCCAATTAGCGGGGAATGAGTGGTATATGATCCCCACAGAGGGCGACAGGCCCTAGGAGAGATGTATGATGATGTAGGTGGTGTTGGTCTAGGAATTCACGGATATGATATTGGGTGGGACTTTGTGGCTGACCATTATCCGCGATGGGATGCCATTCTCATGAAATTGATTGTTGGAGTGATGATTCCAGATCGCCGCATACATGGGTTTTCGATTGGATGGGGGATGTACTAGTCTGCATGCACGCATAGAGGGCAGCATTTGCTTGGGGCCCTTGCTTGTTGGCCATGCTATATCATTAGCTTCATGAGGTTTTTTACCATGAGAGACAGAGTATCAGTTGTGATACCACATTACTTATGATCTAGCCGTGGGAGCACATTCCCCTTTTTTGACCACCAGTATAGATTCTGCAGTTGGGTGATGGGATGCCCTATGTTTATCTATATGCTGGTTCAGTTAGTCAGACTCACATAGGAGATATCGGGTATTGACGACATCGAATCAACATATTGATTAGCTTTGCTTGGAGGCCATATAAACATTATGCCCAGTGGCTAGATGGGGATGGTCTTTTGTCATTATGCAAATAGTTTAAATACCTGATTGGCCGCATAGTACCTATAAGACCCCTCCATTTTTGCCTTTTGGACCCAGCAGTGTCCAGTTGGTTGTGCGGTGGTTTTTGTTAATGCTTGGAGTGTGGTACTTGTTTTTAATGGATCTTTGTTTTGCATAATAATGTGCTCATTATACTTTGATGTGGTGGTATATTATTCAGATGTTATCATTATGATATGCTTAGATTAGCATTGCAAATATTTGAATTAATGATGTTTATGTTGGATTAAACTATTGATGTTAAAATTCGTCAGTTAGTAGCATTGTATGGGTGAAGGGGACGGGATTGCATCACTCGCTTGCGAGCGCCCTGCAATTTCGTGATTCCCTCTTCACGGTGTGTTTTCTATGATGCGGATATACATGTACGACATTTTATTGTTCGCAGGTTGACAGGTAAAAGACACTGACTCCACCTGGTTTCACAGGTCTGAGCGTGTCCATTGCCAATGGCAGTTAATTGGGAGATAGTAGCTAGGTTTCTTCTGTCAAACCATCACCCTAGTCTTGTGTGTGTCGTAGGTTTTGGTCTGGGTTGTTGAATTACATATTATGGTTCTCTTGCTTTGATTTTATTATATTGCAAGTTAGAAGAGTTAAATAAATTACTATGTGGTTAAATTGTTAATTTAATTAATCGATTATATTGTGAAAAATGTTATTTTATTTAAGGATTAATTTAATGTAATTAATAAAATAAATAAATCTTGGATTTGATTTATTTTATTAATTTATTTAAATTAATTATGTCGAAAAGAAGTTATTTATGCATCTTGGTAATTGTAGTTCTTCTTAAATTAAAGTAAATTGAAAGCTTAAGAAAATGTTATTTTATGTATGGGTTAATTTAATGTAATTAATAAAATAATTAAATCTTGGATTAGATTTATTTTATTAATTTACTTAAATTAACTATTTTGAAATGAAGTTATTTATGCACTTTAGTGATTATAAGTTTCTTGAATTGAATTAAATTGTAAATTGAAGGAAAAGTTAAATGTTATTTTTGGAAATTAGAAAAAGACAAAATTGGAAAATAGGGTTACTTTCAAAAGTTTGACTTTAGGGTTTGAGGAGATATTTTCTTTTTGGTATTAATTGTTTTTTTTGGGGAAAAATGGGGAGGGATGAAGAAATGGAAAAAGATGGAGAAGGGAAGAATTTAGGGTTTTGGGGGTTTTTGAAGTTGCATGGAGGAAATGGATTGTGAAGAGGAATCATGGCACCTTTGTGGATCTTATCAAACTTCTGGAAAAAGAGAAGGAGCTTGGATCTGAGGAGGAGACTTGCACCATTTGGCCATCTCTCAAGCTTTCTGAAAACAGGTTTTCTTCTTGTTAAAATTTGATTATTTTGAAAATAATTCACAATATGAATTGTTGTTTGGAAATTATGAATTTAAAACCCTAATTGATTTCAAGACTAAATCCATGTTAGAATTTCTGTGGTTTGTTCTTTCTTTTCTCTATGCTAAAATTGGAGAATTCTATTGAGAAATCTATTTAAAAATAAATAAAATTATCTGTTAAAATCTTTGAAAGATTTGAGTATTTTCTGGTTCTTCAATTTGACTGTTTTGTTGAAACTATTTATTTATATATATATTTTATATATACATATATAAATTTGCATATATGATTAACATATATACAAATATATACATATATATATATATAAAATATATATTTATATATAAGTTATTCGAAATTTATGTTATACTGGAAATTCGCCAAGGGCGAAATCGAAAAAACCGCAATTTTAAAAGAGGGGTTTAATGTTTTTTTTTTTCTGTTAGTTTGTATTGGGGGGGACTATGGGAGGCGCTGCCCCCACCGCTGCCCCCATACAGGGGATGGCTATGGAGGCAGAACCTCCATGCAGCCCCCATACCCACCTCCCTACGCCGCCCAGCCGCCGCTCTTGGCGCGGCTGTGTGTAACACAGCCGGCACCCTTAAGGGAGCCGACTGTGTTACCCACAGTCGGCCAAGGTCGGCTGTGTTCTTCCATGGTCGCTGCCGCCGCCGACCCTGCACCAAAATAAAACGCGCGGCCAAGGCATAAGGTGCCCTAAAATGTGGCACAAGAATCAATGATAAAAGTTTTCCCTATTTCATTTGGGGTTTTTAATTAAATAAAGATAATATTGATTAAATCAAAGTATAATATTTTAATATCATATTTTATAATATTAAAATATTATTAAATAATATTTTGAATATTATATCTTATAATATAGGAACATTATATGTTTAGATATATATCAAGGGGAGATAATTTTTGGCATGGGTAAATTTTAGAGAAAATTTTATAGTATAATGTTATAGTTTAATTAAGGATTTTTTTTTCAGATTATATTGTATGAAAAGGTTAGCCTCGGGATTACGGATAATATATTTTTATATCATGATTAATTAAGTTCTAGATGATTTATTCCAAAAGAGTTGTAGATAATTTTCTTAAATGTTTTATTTCAAATTGAAGGGGTAAAGACTATTTAATTATTATTGATTGCAAATAAGGGAAAATTAAATATTGATTCTAGGTTATAGCAGAGATAACAGAATTAAGATGATATAGTGGGAAAATAATAAATTGTGTTAACATAAATGGTTAATAGACGAACCATTAGAATTTTAAATATTTAGTTGTGGCTTTTATTTTAATATATGTGTATAGATTTTTAAATACATATGTATTAAAATATAGTTTTAATGATGTTGAAATTAAATGTATTTGAGAAACTTAGATTAAGTTCAATAGCTCAACAGTTCAAATTAACTATTTGATTTAGAGTTAAATGAGAAAATTATAAATCAGGTGCAATAGTCATATTAGTGAATTGAGTTAAAATATTATTTTGGGAAAAGACAACTATTTGTTTTCAAATAATATATTTATTAGAGAAATTATTTAATGTTTAAATGAACTATTTTGGAAAGTAGAAATAGGTGATGTGAAGGAGTATGTATGAAATGACCAAGTAAATAATAATTCTCATAATTACCAGTGATTAAATAATTGAATGTTAGTTAAAACTCCCCTTATGTTGAAAAAGGACATTAGTAAATCAGATTTAATATGGCAACAATCTAGTGAATTTTAATTGAATAAGGTGGAATTAGGAAATTCAAAGAAGATGTAGTTATGGTTAAAATTGCCTGTTTAAAATGTTGTTTCTCTTATTATTGAAAGAGTAATTATAGGATTACATATTGGGGTTAAATTTTGGCATGTATCTGAAGGAGGTAATATTAAATTAGAATTGTTAAAACTATAAATTATTGAATTCTATAAAAGGCACAGGATTATGTTGGGTTTAAAGTAGTCAAGGGAATTGAGTTAGTTATTAAGTTAGAATTCTTCCTTCGCTACAACGGTTGAACCGATTTATTTTAATAGCTTATTAATCTGTGAAGACAATTAGTATCTTTGTATGTGAAATCTTTGGAAAAGAAAATGGATTTAGTATATCCAAAGGTAGATGTTTCACTTGCGTCAGTGATTACTTCCTTCGTACTTTTATATTGGCATTTGGGTTAAATATGTCTTTAGTTTGTTAAAATCTTACGTAAAGGGTTAAAGTAAGTGGGTTGTCATATCATGTATCAACCTGTCTCGGGAATGAATGAAGTTCATGTTGATGTTATTACTATTGGAAGAGCAATTATGCGATTTAATATTTGGGTTATATATATTGTTCCTTGTCTAGAAGAGGCGTTGTTTAATTGGTTTCACTGCGTCATTAGATTTATGGTTTAAATTAAGGAACTGGATTTAAGGTATCCAAAATTAGTTTATTCTTTGCAAGTGCTTGTGTGATTGATTCCTTTGTGTTCATGATTGAGGTAATGGGTTAAGTATCCTGGTTTGTAAGTCTTCAAGTGAAACCTTGAGTTTGGAAGTTGTTGTTGTGAAGTCAACCTTTTGTTAGTTACGTGATTAGTACTTGTGGCTGTGTCAATGATCTACCTGGTTTCCATGAATGGGGATGCGTTGTGCCTCCTGTGAAAGGAGAGGTTTATAGAAATAGTGGCTCCTTGTAAGGAGTGGTTTTGTTATGCTTATTTCCTCTAGTGTTTGGAGAAGGGCTTGACTTATGTTTCCTCCTAGTATTGGAGTGATCGTCTTATCTGTTGTTTGTTCTTGGGTCTCCCATGGTATTGTTTTGAATGTTTGTTGTAAAGTGAAAAGTGTCTTCCATTAGGGGCCAGAGCCGTGAAGGGTAAACTGGATAACCTTGGGAAGGAGTTTATTCGAGTGTCATCTATTGCAATGTGATCCATGTCAGTGATGTTATAGGAGCCATGTAGTGTGTACTGGATGGTTTGTGTTTGGTTTTCTTAACCTACCTGATCTGTCATACGTGGAAGCAATGTAACTCTGTTAGAGTCATACTTTGTGTACTTGTGATGTAATTGATTTGTTTGTGCGTTGATCTTGAGTTGTACTTGAGTTAATTTTGGGTCAGTTTGAATCAGTTGATTCCAGCCTATGTCTAGAGGTAGTTGGTCTTGTCATGGTACCTTGTTACTATCTCCTAGCACGGGGGGTGGACCTTTGGGTTCCACATGGTTGGGTGGTGTGCACCTTACTCCGTTGGACTTCCTTCTTGTTCGTGTTGACGAGTTTTCCAGTTGAAAAGCTCGTGGGATCCAGTTACCTTGTATACTTTATGCATTTATGTAATCTTGTTATTTATTACCCCTCTTTGTTCTTGAGGTGGAATTTGTAATATGTATTCATGCTTTTGGATTTACCTCATTCGGGGAATGAGTGTTGTAATCTTATTGTAAAAAGAGAACTCATGGTATCTTTAGTTCTCTCTGATGAGTTTATCTTGTATGGAATGTATGTGTTATTCATTTCATAAGTATTTTTATGTTGTGGTTTCGTTTCATGATTGTAGATCGTGGGTTATTAGGTAACCTCAGTCTCGTGACCCTAGGGGTTGTTGCAACGTGTAGCGAACTTTCTTATTTATTACACTTTTAAAAAAAAATAAAAAAATTAGTTCGTTTATTTAGTAAATTGCAACTTCCTCTAGGGTTGTGTGGCGGGGCATTATAGTACCGATTTAGGATATCATTGAGATATACTTGCCCCAACGGGTACTATGACAGTTTGGTGAGTAGCAAGTTGTGCCAATAGGTACAAAAAAGTATGCACGGTCATCTAGGGAGATTGTATGGGGGCCGCTGATAGAAGTGGCATTAGCAAAGCAGCAGATAGATGACCTAGTCGCACAACAGTGGTTATGGAGAGGAGGTCCAACAGATGCAGGGACATCTGTTGAGTTTGACACCTGGTGGAAAATTAACAGGCCCATTCCTTTGATAGATCCGGATGGTTTGGCTCCCATAGATCACATATCAATTATCTTGTGGGTGCGAAGGGGAGGTCGGGGTGGCAGAGACAAAGGGAGAGATGGCAAGGGGGTGGAGGGAGAGACAGAGGTAGAGATTGCAGGGGGCAGGAGGGAGAGATGGTGGTCAGGGAGATGGAGGGAGAGGTGGGGGAGATGACAGGGGTGGGGGAGGAGGTGATGGCGGAGACATGAGGGATGTGAGAAGGAGGAGGGGTGATGGAGGGCAGAGGCATCCTAGGAGAGTTAGGCAAAGAGTGGGTGATGCACCATTGTCACTCATCCTGGAGGAGGGTGAGGAGAGAGAGAAACCTGTTGGGAAGGAGGCAGAGGTGGGAGTAGAGGAGGAGGTCAGAGGGGGAGAGGAGGTGGAGGTTAGAGCAGAGGGAGAGATGCCAACAGAGGAGGATCAATTTGCAGAACACCATCCTCTTGAAATTGACATGGAGGAGATCAACAAAGAGGAAGTGAGGGAGGAGGAGAGGGAGGATGAGGATGAGGAGGGGGAGGACGAGGCTGAGAGGAGGTTATGGGAGTGAATGATTGATGGGGATGAGGAGGGGGATAGACCGCCCATTTTTCTAATGGATGCCACTGTTGATCAAAGGATTTCCAATATTTAGAGGAGATTAGATGCGGTCTTGTCTCAAAACAAGGCCCAGGTAGCTGAGTTGGAGGTTATGAGAGTGGAGAGACCAGGCTATTATTCGATGGTAGGATTCAGACCGATGGGTGACAGAGTTCACAGAGTTATGTGCCAAATCGATAGGGGATATGGCTAGGGAGCTGGCCAGGATGGTCGAGAGAAGGGGTTGATACAGGTTTCTCTATGAGTAGGTCATTCCACTAGAGAGACGAGACCTAAGATTGTCCTGATCATATAGCCGGACTGGTAGTGGCACCCAGAGCCACAATAGCAGCATATCACATAGAAGTAGTCATACTAGTGCTGGGGGATCCACTTCATTAGGGTAGTCATCAGGCCACAGGCCACACAATTCACACAGGCAGTCATTAGGCCACAACCATAGGTCAGGGCATAGTCACATATCAGTGTCATTAGGACACTAGGCAGAGTAGAGCCAACCTCCTATTACTGAGCCCTCGAGATCCCAAAGTTAGACTCCGGACACCACTCCCATCCAGGTTACCTTTCATGTGATGAGTTAGTCATAGCCATCTTATGATTCACCTCCATAGGATGAAGGAGGCACATCATAGGACTTTCATTTTTTATATTTGTATTAGGCATATATTGACATTTGAGCCTGCGAGCTCCATTTTTTGGATGTCCTATGACTCTATCCTATGACATGGTATTTTTGAGATTATATATATGAGATGTAGTTTTGATGTGGCCCATATGATTTTATGTGTTATGGTGCTTTATGATTTATTAGATGCTATGTGATGTGATGCATTTATGATTTTATGAGATGTATGGATATCATGTTTTATGGTTATGAATGCAATTATGGATATGGTTATGCATATATGCATTGTGCAATGTATGATGATATGATTCCTATATGTTAATGCAAAATGATGTTTATGATATCTATATCTTAATGTAAATGGTGGTTTTATGTATGCCAGATGGATGAATGTAAATGATAGTGTCATGCAATATGAATTATGGTATTTGATTTATGCAAATGTGGAATGTGAATATGAAATGCTCGTATGATCATGTATGCAGCTCTATTTTTTATGTCATAGGATATCATCAGAGGACGAGAGAAGAGAAGATGAAGATGGATGTTAGTGCAAAGAAAGATATGCATGTTAGTGTGGAGAAGATATGCATGTTAGTGCAGAAACAAAAAATCCTTCAACACTTGCCATAGTACTATCCTAGTTGTTTCTCTTTAATAATCATTGGATGAAAATGTCATGATGGCCAAAAAACACTATGATATGACATAGATCAATAGTGTGAAAGTTTGAACCATCATGTCGATCAATAGTCGTAGACAAGGATGATCATGACTCATACGAGGAACACAATTTGCCCCTAGTCATTTTGTCACAACCAACCACAGACAGACAAGACTATTCATGGAACATTGTTGCTTCTCTAAATCCTGATGTCAGGACATCCTCAAGAAACTAGTCACATGACAGTCAACAACAAACAAGAAAATCATCGTACTATGTCATCACTCCTCTAAATCCTGAAGTCAGGACAACCTTGAGGAACTAGTAGCAGGATGATCAAAAGGACAAGGATGATCATCATGATACATCATGGTTCTTTTGACATAAATAAATAATATCGTGATAATCATAAAAAATATAGAATAATGTTTGCCAAGTGTTTGCCAAGTGAACAAAATGTCAAGTTCTGAAAATGCCAACTATTTTAATGTTGAAAATTCCAAGGTTGACGAGGTCAATGTTTTCAAATGTCGAGTGATACCAGATTTAGGAAGGACACATCCTGAATAACATTGATGTCAAGAGGATTGATTCTCATAATTAGGAGAATCTATCAAAATTCCAAGTGATGATGATGATGCTTAGGAAGGACACATCCAAAAGCATAAATAAATGACGAGAGTTGCTTCTTAGAAGGACACATCTGAAGAAGAACCCAAATTTTGACAAGTTTAATTGTCTTGATAGAATTTGAGTACATGTCATTGCTGACATGCTAATTTGACTAAAACTATTGATGAAATAGATTGTTGATAGACTTCCCGCTCGGGGTTGAGAAAATATTTGCTTGATTTGAAGATACTTGGATGTGTGAAAGTGTAGTGCCATGAACCCTAATGGACTGACCTAGTGCGGCCTCAGGGGCTCATTGATTGATGGCCTTGCCTACATTGTGCACTCAGAGACCTTGTAGTTCGACATGACCAATGAATTTTTCTCAAGGACAAAGGATTGAACCATGATTTTATTTTGACAAACCAAGAAGGACTGACCTAATGTCTCGGGGATTCAAAGATGAATCTTGCCTACGTAGAAAATGCACAAAGACAACGTAGTTTGGACCAGGACAAAAGATTGACTGACTGAATTGATTAACTTGATAAGATTATGACTGACTTTGACTCTATTTTGAGATTTTTGACACTTTTTGAATGTTTTTGTGTTTTCTCAAGATATTTTTCAATTTTTAGGTCTTTTTTCAGGACTTTTTCAGATTTTTAGGATTTTTTCAAGACTTTTTACAAATTCTAAATCATGTGTGACACCCACTGTAGTTACATGATAAAGGTCTTTCCCCCAGATAGGTCAAGGATGATGGAAATAGGAAAACACAAGGCAAAAGGCAAGGATATGCGAGCTGTGATGTCAACCGATGCTAGCCATGGCCGGAATTGATAGGACTTATGATGAATGTCATGAATGTGTTAGGATATTGTATTATGAAAAGTGGATAAAATCCAATTAGAGTAACAATAGATAGTAGAGAAATGATTGACTATGCATGGCGCCTGTTTTCCAGGTTTTCACCATGGTACCTATCCAAAGCGCCTGTTTTCCAGGTTTTCACCATGGTACCTATCCAAAGCGCATGTTTTCCAAGTTTTCACTATTGGATGAATGTATTTATTTTTGCTATTTTTGCCATTCTTTGAAAAAAAATTGGTGTTAGCAAGACGCCTGTTTGCTAGGTTTTCATCAAGGGATGATTTTTTCTTTATTTTCATTTTTTTTGTATTTTTAGGTTTTTAGCCAAGCTCTCTTATGCTATGTGTAGAACTTTAATAGATGTAATTTGTTGATGGGTTATGTTAACTGTTCTCCATCAAGTGTGGCCAACTAATAAGCTCCAGAACTCAATGTTGCAATAATAATATAAGGACCAAGCTAATTAGGCTCAAACTTTCAAGGCTTTTTATGGTCAGCTTGATTTCTTGGATTCTACATGAGGACCAAGTCACCGATTTCATAATTTATCACCATCACTCTTTTGTTATAGCTCCGGTAGAGACGATTTTAATATGCCAGCAAGTGATTCAGGGCATTTTTTCATCTTTCTTATAACATTTCTAACTCATGTAGGCGAGACTATATGCACTCTTCATCATCGATCATTCCCTTCAAGGAGACTCTTAGAGAAGGAATTTCAACCTCGATTGGAAATATGGCCTTAGATTCGTAGATAAGGCAAAATGGAGTGGCTCTAGTGGGTGTACGAATGCTAGTACGGTAGGCCCACAAGGAAAGATTAAGTTGTAGGTGCCAATCTTGGCCAACGTCGTTGATGGTCTTCTTAAGAATGTGAAGAATTGTTTTATTTGATGCTTCAGCTTGACCGTTACCTTGTGGATAATATGGGGTGGATAAATGATGTTGGATGTGGAATCACTCACAGAGTTCATGAACGTCCTAATTTTTGAATGGAATCTCATTATCTGTGATGATGGACTGTGGAACACCATACCGAAAAATGATGTAATTTAGGATAAACTTAGATATCTGCTTATCGGTGATGTAAGTGAGGGGGATGACTTCAATACACTTAGTAAAGTACTCAGTGGTGGTGATTATGAATTTATGGATGTTAGAGGAGGATGGATGGATCTTTCCCATGAGGTCGAGTCCCTATTGTGTGAAGGGCCATGGAGAAGTGATTGGTCTTAGCTCATGTGTAGGTGCATGGACTAGGTCACTGTGCACCTGGTATTTTTGACATGTTCTGACAAACTGAAGAGCATCTTTTTCTAGTGTTGGCCAGTAGTATCCAAGTCTGGTGACTTTCCCAGCTAAAGTTAGACCACTCGAATGAGATCCACATACACCCTCATGTACTTCTCATAAAGTTGTTTGGGCTTCATCAATGTTGAGACAGTGAAGAAGGGTGTTATCAAAGCCACGGTGGTATAGGATGTCATTGATGATGGTGTGTCAGGCAGCTTTTCAAATGAAGGATTTTCTCTGATCATTGGATAGGTTGGGTGGTAGGGTTTGGGACTTAAGATAGTCATAGATGTCTTGGTACCAAGGTGAACTGAGACCAACAATCTCGCAAACCATTTTTAACTCTGGGATGTCATATGTAGGCATCAATTTTTTTCAACTAAGAACTCAAATTGTGACACATTTTTGGGGATGTCTAAGAGAGATCCAATAGTAGCTATTGCATCAGTTGCCTTATTTTGTGTCCTGGGGATTTGTTCAAAGGAAATAAATTTGAAATATGTCAGGAAGCTATCCACCATTTGCTTGTAGTGGAGAAACTTTTCATATTTTGTTTCATAATCATAATTCACATGGTTGATAACTAATTGAGAATCCTCGAATACTAGAAATGTCTGAATTTTCTATTTAATTGCGATCTTTCGTCCTCTGACCAGTGCTTTGTATTTTGCAATGTTATTAGTACAAGGAAAGGCGATCTAGAATTCCTTAGGAATGGAATCCCCTTGTGGTGTGATGAACAAGATACCAACCCCTGAGCCATGACCAGTATGAGACCCATCAAAATACAGTTTCCATGGTGATGTAGGCTTTGCATGAAAGATAGACATAAGGAAAATCAATTATCAGTGAATGAGTGCCTTGGATGGGTGCATCTACAAGTTGATCTACTATTACCTGCCCTTTTATTGCCTTGCACTCAACATATTGTATGTCATATTCACTTAAAATCATGACCCATTTTTCTAACCGAATTGTCAATGTTGCCTAACTTAGGAGATACTTTAGTGGATCAATCTTAGCTACCTGGTACATTTGGTGATTCAACATGTAATGTCTTCGCTTTTTTTTTGCAAAGAAAACTGCAAGGCATGTGCATTCAATGGTTGTATAGCTCAACTCATATCCTATCAGTGTGCGACTGATATAGTATATGGCTCTTTCTTTTTCCTCATAGTCAATTTTTTTCAATAATGACCCTAGTGCATTTGTAGTTGCCAAGACATACATGATCAATGACTTTCCTTCAATGGACAACATTAGGACTGATGGTGTCAATAGATATTCTTTGATTTGTTTGAAGGTTGTGTGGCATTTGTCTATCCATACAAAGGGAATACTTTTGCATAACAAGTATTGAAATGGTTGACACTTGTCTGCCAACTATGGGATGAAGTGTCAGATGGACTGCATTCTTCCCTGAAGTGTTCTCAACTCGCTGATTCCTTTTGGTGGAGGCATGTCTAGAATTTATTTCACTTTAGTAGGATCAACTTATATGCCTCGTCGTTAAACTATGTAGCCCAATAGTTTTCCCGAAGTAACCCCAAAGACACATTTTTTTGGATTAAAATGAACCTTGTAATCCTCTAGCTGTCTAAAAATTTTGTCAAGGACCCCGAGAGAATTCTTCCATGTCAAAGATTTGGCCAAAAGGTCATCCACATAATCTTCCATTAGGATATGCATCATGTCATGAAAGATTGTTGTCATAGCTCTTTGGTATGTGGCACCTACATTCTTTAAGCCAAAAGGCATGACATTCCAATAGTATGTTCCCCATGGGCATGTAAATGTCATTGTTCTGATCCTCAGCTACAATGTGGACTTGGTTATAGCCTGAGAAACCATCCATGAGAGACAACATCTCATACCCTGTTGTGAGATCAACAATCATGTCTATATTCAGCAATGGGAAATAATCTTTTGGGCAAGCCTTATTTAAATCTTTGAAATCCATACAGATGTGGATTTGTCTATTTGGCTTTGTGATAGGGACAATGTTGGATATCCAGTCAGAATATTCTCTTGATCTTATGAATCCAGCATCTAGTAACTTCTTTAGTTCAACCTTTACAAGTAGTGTAATCTATGGATGCATTTTCTATAATTTTTGTTTGACTGGTTTTATACTCGGGATTAGAGGAAGATGATGCAATACCCATTCTGGATCAAGGCCTGGCATGTCAGTACATGACCATGCAAAGTTAACTTTCCTTTTTGTGAAGAATTGTTGAAATTCAGGTTTTTCCTCTTCTAATAATGATGCAGCTAAGAGAACCATTTTTGTGGTTTTCTAGTGTAGCTATGTTAACTTTGATGGTGTCTTTGATGAGCATTGCCAATTTTTCCTATGTTACAAGAAGAAATCCCAAGCCTCCATCCTTAGGCACCTCAAAGAGGTTTTCACCTTCAGATACGTCCTTTATTTTTATTATTTTATTGTCAGAAGGTTCCTTGCAATTTTCACCTAAAGACATTTCTTTTTTTATCTTATTCTTTGTATTTTTGTGACTGGAGGATTACACAGTCTCCCCGAAGTAAGTTGCACAATCTAGGTCAATGGAAAATCCTGCTTTGTGATCACCCCATGGTATGCCCTCTTAGAGTCGCATGAATTCTGCAATTGCCTCATCATTCTGAAAGATATCCATAACTGGTGGTTCTTGTTGGTCCCAGTCAATCAGTTGCGGGTAAAAAAGGGAAATCCCATCATCAATGCTGGTAAAATATGGGAAGATGTAGAAAGCATGAAAATTAAAGCCTCAAGTGTGAAGGCAAAGTTGTCAATTTCAACTTTCGTGTCAGATGCAATGGATGCACCATATTTAGATTTGGATGAGTTGAATTCATAGTCACAAGAGGGAACAAAATTATCAGCATCATGACTACTAGATGGCATTTCAAAGGCATGGATAGTAGGTTGAGACATGTCAAGTTCATTGGTGGGCTTGGGAATGGGACGGGAATGGGGTGGGAAAATTCAAATGTTGTCAGTGACAATTTTTGTTCTTCTAGATCCCAAGGAATGCTTACCCATTCCTTATTTTTAGAGCAACGGTCAATAGGATCAATGTTGTATTCTTGTCAAAATATTTCTTCAAAATGGAGTTGGCCAGGTTCTAGGAATAGTTCATCAATATCAAAGTTACTAAGGGTTTTCTCAGATCCCCATTCCCATTCATTAGATTCAGTTTTGGTAAGGGATTCTTCACGTGTCTCGACACTTTCTGTAGCCATTTTGTCCTCACTTAAAATTTCATAAGTACATCGATCGTTAGTTCTAAGTTGGTCAAACCCTAGCCCTATGTACCTTGGTCTTACAAAGATAATGATAGGTTCTCTCCTTCCATTGTTGGCCTTTCCAAGACCACTTGTGTCATCAAAACCCAGTGCCTTGCATATGTCATAGCCTTTTCCATAGAGATGCACTGGTAGTGGAGGTAATTCTTTTACGTCTTTGTAGATCTAGTTAGCTATGTCGATAATTACTTCATTACTCATATCCCCCATATTGTGAAAAAACTTTTTGGTGGGACCTTGAAAGTTGTTTTGGGCTCGACTGTGAAACACGATCTACCATAGACTTTAGGTGGATTAGGTATTGTGGTGATAGAGTAAGCCATATTCAATTTGATATCTCCATAGCCAAGGTCCTGGATCTGAAGTTCTTTACTTGGTATGGAGGCCGAGGAGGATGGTGCAATGGAAGTTGATGGAATGGATGATTTGGTAAGTGCAGATGGGTCAATATATTTGGAAGAGGTGGAAGCTGAGGCTTCTCGATTGATGGGTACTTGGTGCTCAACAGTGGCTCTCAAATTGGTATAGTATTGAAATGGATCAAGATCTCTTGGGATAGTAATTTTAGTACCATCAAAAGGGAACTTTAGGCATTGGAGGTATGTGGAAGGAATGGCCTTTAAGGCATGAGTTCATGGGCGACCAAGTAAGATATTGTAATGTATGTCACAATCTAGGACTTGGCATGCTGTATCTATAATAATTGGTCCCACATGAATTGGAATTGTGATGACACCTTTAGAAGCACATTCTTCATCATCATATGCCTTGATGACAATGCTCTTGGTAGAATCCACACATGCATCAGAGAAGCCAAGAGCTTTAACTAATTTTAAAGAGTAGATGTTCAATCCTGCTTCGCCATCTACTAAGACTCATCTAATCTTATGTTTATGGACAAAAACCTCGATATGAAGGGAATCATTATGAGATGGTTTGGGTGAGGAATAGTCAGTGTCCGAAAAGATAATGTGGTGAGGTGAAGTCAAATATTCGACCATAGTTTTGAAATTATTGACATCAATGTTGTTTGGGATGAAATACTCTTGTAGGAATTTATCCAAGATGGCCTTATGTGTGGGTGAGATGCGGAGCAATTCCAGGATGGAGATTTGAGTGGGTGTTTTGTTCAATTTCTCAATAAGGTTGAACTCTGGCTTAGATTTTGATTGCTTGGCAGACGAACGAGGTATGGTAATTTTAGGCTGATGAGCAGAGGGACCTGAGATGGCGACCTTGCCTTTACATGTTGTGACATTACATTTCGGGGCCTTTTTAATGGTAATGGTATTGACACACTTATCTTCATCAGCAATGTGAATACTGTTAATGATGGTACCACTAGAATAATTCAAGGTAGGACGGATGTGATTGGCTTGATTATTGTTATTCTTCATGCTAAATGAGGAGGGGTTACCAGAACCATGATCCTGTAGTGGGTTTTTGTGGATTGTATGATCTACATTAGATGCAAATGGTTGACCTCCTAACTAAATGGTATGGTTTTCAAGAAGGTCTTGCACAAGATTTTGTAACTAATGAAAGGAGGAAGTTTTGTGCCCTTTGACATAGTGGTAATCACAAAATGCATTATCATCCCACCATGATGGCTTGAACTAACTAGGGTCATACAGTTTAGGTTCTTCCAAAGTTATGACATAGTTTTGGATAAGTTTATTTAAGACAATTTCAATAGGCTCACCTAAGGGAGTCTATGTGCATTTTTGAAATTATCGTGGTTGACACAGCTGCCTTTGATTAAATTGAGCAGGATTATTTTGAATAGCATTGGTAGTTGGTGTGGGTGTGGGCATAGGTGCATTTTTATTTTGAACTCCTTTGATGGTGAGTACATGACCTATTGCATTAACGGTTTTTGCATCAACCACACCGTCATTGGTGATGTGTTTATTCTTAACCCAGTATTTTTTTTTTGTCATTGGAATTACTTGGGTTAGTGTTTGTGGTGGTGCTGATCATTTTGCCACCACATTTCAATTCACCTTTGGTGATCAAGGCTTTTTCAACTTGCATACACTTTTCAACAAGGTCAACAAAGGTGGTACAACAATAGACTTGTAAGCCAGATCTTAGCGGTCCTAGGAGATTGTGTACAAACATGGTGAATTTCTCCTTTTCAGGTATTTCTACTAGATATTTGCTTGCTAAGGTTCACCATCTTTGAAAGAATGGGATAAAATTCTCTCATGCCTCCTCTTGGGTAAGTTTGCATAAGGAGGCAATGTCAATATCCGTGTCAATGTTATAGGTGCAGTTTTCAACAAACTTTTTTTCCAATTCATCCCAAGTTTTGATTCCTTTAGGCAATAGCGAGAACCACTCCAGTGCATGGCCTGTGAGACTTCTAGAGAAGAGTCTCATGAGATAGGTTTGTTCATATGAAATGTCCATGCAACTAGTGGTGAATTATTTTATGTGTTCAATGGGGTTTGTCTTGTATTTGTATTTAGGGAAATGTGGCACCACATATCCATGAGGAAATGGTGGCATTTACAAGGTTGTGTCAAACAGATATGGACTAAGTCATGTGACATGGAAGAATTTTTGGTTGATTGTTGGAATGTCTCAACTTGCATTTGGAGTGTGAGCGCCTCCATAATTGGGTTGTTGGTAGCATCATACATGCTGGTGATAGGTATGGATTGAGTGCCCACCTGTTGTGATGAGATGTGTTGATTTGGGATTTGTTGTTGGTGAGAAAAATGAGTGTTCTGATTTTGTGGTTGTTGGAAATGAGTGTTTTGATGAGGGATGTGATGTTATGTATGAACTTGAGAAGCATAAGTCAGGACATGGGATCCCGCCATGTGGGATTAAATTTGGGGGCCTTGTTGGCCCTGAGCATGTTGATGCCCAAATGGAATGGATGATTGAGTACCTTGATTGTCTTTCCCAAATAGGTAATTATGGCCTTGAGGAATGTGGGTATTTTTCTTCAAAGGAATGTTGATATTTACCTGTGAGGAATTAGGTTGGGTGCCTTGAATGATAACTCTTTGTTTATTCTTCCCAAAAGGGTTTGATGAGTTGGTTGCCATAGCATTTGAGGAACCTAATAACAGGTTTTCTTACGTACTCATGGAAATAGATGAAGTCCCAAAGAGGTTTGAGGTGGTTGCACCCATTTTTGATCCAAACATTTGTGAAGTAATAGTGGATGTTTGTTGGGGGATGGATTATGATGTGGTGTTGGTTTGGGTAGATGATCCCCCAATAGATGTGTTGATTGTGGTGGTAGCATGACCAAGGGAGGTAGAATTAATGGTGTTAATAACATTTTGTGATGTGGCTCCCATGGAAGTATTGTGTGATTGGTGATCAGGAGATGTTTCTCTAATAGTGTTGAGGTCAAATCCTTTTGGTAACCTAGCCCCTTGGTCAAGGAGCATGGCTAGGTATCTGACTGAGTCGTTTAAAACCAATTCTTCCACAAAAGAGGCCACTTCTAGGTTTTGGGCAACAACTTGTATGTCTTCTTCAAAGATTTCCCCATTTTGGTCTCTTTGGACAAATTGTTCAAAAGGATTGTGTGAAGAGGGTAGTAATGAAATCTCACTAAATGGATTGATAGAAGAATTTTCCATGTCATTTGAAAAGGTATTCATGTCATTAGGGAATGAATTCATGTCATTGGTGAAATTGAGAAAGTTGGTATCTTAACCAAAAGAACCCATGAGTCTTTTCTTTCTCTGTAATCTAGTTTCAACCATAAAAAATTTTGCTCAACTTTGGAAAATGGTGGAGGATGATCTAAATATGCAAATTTTATGAAACTATATGTTTTTTGGGCTTTTTGGAATAAAATAATGCTATGCAATGATGGTGAGTGGTAATGCAAAATGAGACTAAAAAGGAAACTAAAGGTATGTAAATGCAAAGGATACTACTATAAATGGGATGAGACCAAAAGTGAAAAGAATAATGGTATGCAAAGGATTCTAAGATGCAATCACTAATGGAAAATCTAAGGAGATATAAACTTGATCACACTAAGTTTTGGCAATGATTCAGGTTTGGAAAATCAATGGACTATAAAAAGGACTAAATGAGGACAAAGTGAAATTTCCACACTAGACTAATGAGTGGGAAATAATTCACAAAAGGTATTGACTAAAGAAAAAGTTTGATTGAGTCCAATGATAACCTACTTGTGAATGCAAAGGTTTGACAAAGGGTGATATGAAATCTACTCCTAAAATCCACAAAAAAATGAGTGTCCAAGGGTATGGTAAAGTTTAACAATGCAACTAATGAAATGTGATGGGATCCTATGGTGACTTAAGAATGCTACCTATAATGTAATAATGAGAGAAGTTGAGCAATTCAATGTTTGGTTTGACAGGAAAAAATAGAGAAAAATGTATTGGAGTCTGATAAGGACAAAATTAGTCTCAGTTTTGACAATGACAAACAAGTTTTTGGAGACTTGCAAATGCATCACAGGAAAGGTGATTACAGTGCTAAACATGGAAAATGTGGTTTTGGAATGGCAATGGCAGTGTTTGCTAAAGAAATTCCGGTGAAAGACATTCAGTTGCATTGCAATAGAGCGATTGCGGCTTGATAATTAGCACTTGCAATTTGAAATAGCGTATGCAGTTCAAAATGGTGAATGCAGTGTTCGATAAATCAATTTCAGTGAAAGATAGTCAATTGCGGAATTTTAAGTTGCACATGCATTGCAACAGGGCGAGTGCGACTCAGAATTTAGCAGTTGCGTCATGGAAAATGGTTTTGGACAAAAATTCAGCAAATTACAAAGATTTGTTTCAGTTTGGCAAGTTTGTTTCCGATTTTGGGATTGATGCTTATTTGTTCAAGTTGTTTGATAACATTTGACAAACACATGATGTTGTAGAATATAAAAAATAACCACATAGAAAACAATTACAAAATCCTATGGCTGTTGTAACATAGATTTTCTGGAGAATTTGTTGCACAGATTAAGATCAAATCTAACAAATAATCTAAATAAAAACAACAAAGAACGAGTAAATGAACATAAAACAATCAAAAAAATATCTGAAAATATCTCACCAATTATACGTCCACTTCTTCGAATTATCTCAATTGTCCTTCTCCATTTTGTTGTATCAGTATTCTTTCCCTCAGATTTTCAGTATTGATGCAAGCATAACCTTGTTGAATGTCTAAGAAAAATATTGAAGATTAGGTTTCTTCTCAAAACTATTGATTTTGGGAGGAATAATGATAATGATAGTTCATTTTATAGATTTTAGATTTTTGAACGATTGGCTCAGATTCAAAAGAGAGATCGACGAACGAGATTTATGAATGTCATGCGATGTGAGTTTTGTGTTAGATAAAACGTGAGTTAGAAAATTATGTAGGATAAAGATTAAATTAGAACAATAACTTAATCTTGTGTCAAGACTATTCAAAAATAGAAAGAACACGAGTTCCAGATTAAATAAACAATTTAATCTTCAATTAAGAGTCTTAGAAAATAGAAGAAATAGACTTTGAATGACAAAGACAAAGTTAGAACTCGAAGAATAAAGAGTTCAAATGGACACATGAATTAATTAATTAATTAATGATATTTAATTAATAAACACATTCATGCATATGAGTTACAACTAGTTAACTGACTGGTTGTGATAGAGAGTCCTCTCGTAGAGACGATCAAATATTGAATCTAGAGATAACTGGTGGTTTTAAAATAGATTTGGAGTCAGAAGGTGTGTGAATGATTAGTCAATGGAACAATAGAAGAATGTGACATAAATAATTAATAATGAATTAAATGTTAATTTAACTCAACATTCAAAAATGAAAGACCGATGTTGAACAACTGAGTTTCTGCTTGGTACTTTAATTTCTCCTTTGTCGATAAGGCCTTTTTCAAGGATAATGCCCTTTTGTACCAAGTCTAGGAATGAAGTACAACAATGTACCCTTAAGTCACCTCTCAGTTTTGGATTAGTGTTTTCAAGGAATATCGTCACCTTCTATTTTTCTAGTATTTCAATTAGACATCTGCTAGCTAGACTTCTCCATCTCTGGAAGAAAGTGGTGAAAGTTTCACCATCTTCTTGTGTTGTGTGGCAAAAGGTAGGTATTGTTACTTCATTGTCTATGTTAAAGGCAAATTTTTCAACAAACTTCTCAGCTAATTCACCCTAGGACCGTATGCCATATGGTAATTTAGAGAACCATTCCAGTGCTATCCCAATAAGGGTTGGTGGAAATAGTCTCATCAAGTATGTGGGATCATATGATATATCCATGCATGTCATTGAGAATTCTCTAATGTGTTCCAAAGGATTTCTCCTCCCATTATACTTAGGAAAATTTGGTATAATGTATCCATGGGGGAATGGTGTCATTTAGAGCGCTTTGTCAAAAGGACATGGACATAGATCTTGCGTTGAGATAGTTCGTTTGCCTGACATAGACATGTTGTCCATCTGTTGTTGAAGCATTTGCATTTGGTTTTGGAGAACATCCACTTATGTCAAGGACATGTTGTTTGCGTTGTTTGGATCAATGTAGGTGTTCTGAAATGATGTGTTCTATGATGGGTTATGATTTGGCGAGGGAATATATCTTGTTAGAAAGTTTTGTTTCAGTGTGGGGATATTTCCTGTTTGAATATTCTGAGTTGGTATAGGAAATTTTCCTGTCTGAATGTTCTAATTTGGTATAGGAATATTCATGCCAACTTTAGATCTCTTACTAGTAGTGTTGGTGCCAAAGGGGTTCGATGAAGTTTCTCCCTCAGTAAATTGTAAACCTTGTGTTACATTGAAAGGGGTTGTGTTTACAATTGGCGATGTTTGAGTTGGTATGCCATTTGGTATTGCTGTAGTTATTTGGGGAATAGAAACACTTGACGTCACAGTTTGTGTTGGTTGAGTAGATGGTGTTTTCAATGTATGAATATCAAATCCTTGTGGTATTGTGGCACCTTCTACTAGCAACTTTGCTAGATATCGTTGGGGATAATTTTCCAAACACTTATTCATAAAGGATGCAAATTCAGGATCTTGTACGGCGGCGTCTATGTCTTCAATATAAATTTTTCCATGTGTGTCTCTAGTGACGTATTTTTCAAGCAAAGGTTTGTGTGGTCTTTCTTTCCCTAATGGTTGACTTCTGAAAGGATTGACAAATTGTTTAGGGTATGAGATTGCTTTTTATTTATTTTCAGACCTTGTTTCAACCATGAAAATTTGCTCAAAATGGGGTAATGCAAACTATGTCTAAAAACCGGTATGTCCTATTTCTATGTTTTTTGGATTTTCTGACAATAAATGATGTTGCTAAAGATTTCTAAAATGATGTATGGTGGGATAGACAATATGCAAAATATCGAGTAGACTATGACGGTAAAGTGATTCTAAGATGGGTATAACCTACCACCTATGGAATAAATGCATGCAATGATTTGAGTTGACCAAGGAACCTAATTGTTGGACAAAGAAAATTGACAAGGTGAATTTCCCAAACTAGACTTTTTGAGTTGGAAAGATTCAGTAATAGGACCAAAGTGACTAGGTTCAATGATGAGGACAAATTGAAACATGAACGTATCCAATGACGAGGAAAGTTATTCTATTCTAAGATATGTAATTCCCTAGGAAGTGTCTAAATGTATGCAACTTAGGATGACTATGACTAGGATGTATATGACACCTAATAATGCAAGGTTTTGAGCAAATTTTTTCCAGTTTTTATCCAAGGTTGATCTTTAGAAACAGAAGCAAAAAAGACAGTTATGCTTTCGGACCTGGTTTACAATTTTTGAAGTTTTCTATTGACAGTCAAATGCGGTTCACCTATCAGATGCGGTTCTACTTTTGACATATGCATTTCAATTTTCCGATGCGGTGATTTGACTAAAAACAAGTTTTGAATGTTGACAGGCAATTGCAGTTTTCAGATAGATGCGGTTTAATTTTTGATAGATGCGACTCACAGTAACAATTGTGACTCAAAATATGGATTTTGTCAACCTAAACTTGTTGACAAATAGTTGTGGTTTTCCGTTTGACAGATGCGACCCGAAAATACACATGCGACTCAGGATTTGATATTTGCGGTGCAGTTTCTTAACTCTGTAAAACTTGACTCTATTGACAAACACTTGCAGTGACAAAATTGATAGTTGTGACTCTCTAAGATAGATGCAGTTGTCAAAATGAGAGTTGCGACTCTTGTTGACAATTACAGTTTTTTAAAAATGATTTTTCGACTGACTTCATTTGATGATCAAGTTTTTTGACGAATACAGCAAAAACAATCACAGAATACAATGTGTTTTCAATTTGTAGTGATAGATCTATTAAAATTAGAGAACAATTACTCCCTAGGCTATGTTGGATAATACTTGCTGAGTTCTTACTTGGATAAATGCAGCTATGCTTCAAGGTGGATGACTATTAGCTTGACCCCACTGGCTCCCTTCCACGACACTCACTTATATGGGTCAACCAAACTACTATACCCATGAAACTCCCATGGCATACATCTCATCTCCACACATGAACCGTAAATATGTAAGACGACTTCATAGGTCCAAACCTGTTGCACCAGCAAATAGAAAGGTTTTTGGGAAACTACAACAATTTGGCTTTTTAATTCGGGAACCCGTTCAAAAGAGCCATGTGAGAGGCAATA
Organism: Sequoiadendron giganteum; assembly: GCA_007115665.2. Classification (NCBI taxonomy): domain Eukaryota; kingdom Viridiplantae; phylum Streptophyta; class Pinopsida; order Cupressales; family Cupressaceae; genus Sequoiadendron; species Sequoiadendron giganteum. The sequence goes on from CM021108.1 coordinate 310,887,504, forward strand.
TCATCCTAGTTCTACAGAGGTTAGGCTCTGCAGGTTTTAAGATATCACAAGGGTACTAGGGAGTCAAGTGTTGGTCCACTGGGATCTATCTAAACAACTTCAGGCAAGAAAAACACACGTTCTTTTTAAACCCAAACGACAACTCTCTAAAGAACCAAACAGAAAGCTTTCCAAATAAAATTAACTAAAAAGAAAGTATTCATTAGGTCCTACATGCAAACTGATTAGTAGTTCCTTTTGTGTCTTCGACTTTCGTCCTACAGAAAATATGTTTTTGGTTTTTGTTTGGTCTTCTATGCTTCGTCCTGCAAAAACTAAGTTACTCCTCTAAACACAGTTGTAAACAAACATTATCGAAAAAATGAAATAACACATAAAATGAAAATGAAAATGCGAATGTACAAAAGTTAATAAAAAAGTGGAAAATCTATTACCAGGTAGATGCGGCTTTTCGAGCCACAGATGCATCATGATGTTGACAGGAAGATGCAGTTCAATGTTGGCAGGCGAATGCGGTTCAAAATTTTGTAGATGTGGTGCAGAATGTCAAATGGTCACGGGATGTATTAGATGCAGCTCATGAATACATATGCATCATTTAGTTGATCGGATGCGTTGTGTCGTACGATAACCTACAAAATAAAATATGGAAAATGAAAAGTATTGCGCGAATTTGAAGCGTGATTCACGTCAGGTTCACCAAATGTAACATATACTTTCTAGAGAATTTCCTGCACATATTAAGATGATCAAATCTAACAAATCATCTAAATAAAAACAACAAAGAACGAGTAAATGAACATAAAACAATTAAATAAATAATTGAAAAGGTCTCACCGAATATGCGTCCACTTCTTCGAATTATCTCGATTGTCCTTCTCCATTTTGTTGTATCATTATTCTTGCCCTCATATTTGTAGTATTGATGCAAGCATAACCTTGTTGAATGTCTAAGCAAAATATCAAAGATTAAGTTTCTTCTCAAAAGTATTGATTTTGGGAGGAGGAATAATGATAATGACAGGTCATTTTATAGATTTTATATTTTTGAACGATCGACTCAGATTCAAAAGAGAGATCGACGGATGAGATTGATGAATGTCATGCGATGTGAGTTCTGTGTCAGATAGAACGTGAGTTAGAAAAGTCTGTAGGATAAAGATTAAATTAGAATGATAACTTAATCTTGTGTCAAGACTGTTCAAAAATAGAAAGAACACGATTTCCAGATTATATAAACAATTTAATATTCAGTTAAGAGTCTTCAAAAATAGAAGAAATAGACTTTGAATGACAAAGACAAAGTTAGAACTCGAAGAATAAAGAGTTCAAATGCACACATGAATTAATTAATTAAATAAATATATTTAATTAATAAACACATTCATGCATATGAGTTCGAACTAGTTAACTAATTGGTTGTGACAAAGAGTCCTCTC
>CM021108.1:310891153-311096969 GCA_007115665.2 Sequoiadendron giganteum
CTCTACTTTCATGGTGTTTCGTTCTACATTTGCTCTACTGAAGTGATGGAGTGTTGATGTTGTTGCTATGGAGTGTAAAGTGTTGCTTGAGAGTGAAGAGATAGTGAAGAAGCTGCTTGGAGCTTGTGAAGGGATTGTGGAAGGAAGAGGATAGTCTCAAGATGGTCCAAAGATCCCAAAATGGATCAAGGAATAGTGAATAGGAAGAAGGAAGATGAAGAAATCACCATATTCAGGTCAGTTGGCCAAAGAGGGCGTTACAAGTTGACCCCCAATGGGAAGTGTAATGCCTCTATAGGATCCAAACGTGAGAATCTTTCAAGGACGTAAGAATGCTACACAGACATCTACGCACCACATAGACATCTGTGTGTCACACAGATGTCTATGCGTCATGTGGGAGTCCTCGACAGTAACTCCTCTACCAACACTCAGAATGGTTGCCAAGTGTGATGTGAACAATGGGCTTATGTGGAATTAAGCCTCCAAGTTTTGTTTTCTAAAGTGGAAAAGGGGGAAAGGGGAATTTGAATTAGGGGTGCAAATTCACTCCTATACATTTTTCACCCACTTTAGCGAGCACGAATACTAATGAGTGCTTTGGTAAAGTAGATTGAAGAAGTAGTAGAGTTGAAATGTATACTTGAATCGTCGAGGAAGAAAAATGCGATCTGGCAAACCTGAGAATGCGGGTCAAGCTGAAGAAAGGAAAAACATATACTCAAGATGAAGAATATGTATATATTTGATCCATTATGTACAATTGAGAAGAGAAAGATAGAAATGAATGCAAGAGTGATAAAAGAAATACTTGCTCAAGGATGAAAACCTGTATCACAAAGTAACAGTGATAAAAGAAATCCTTGCTTGAGGAGGAAAACCCGTATCACCGAGTAGAAGTCATAAAATCAATCCTCGCTCAAGGAGGAAACTTTTATCACAAAGTAAAAGTGATAAAATCAATTCTCGCTCGAGGATGAAAACCTGTACCACCGAGTAAAAGTGTAAAGGAGGCTCTACAGGTTCTCGGTCCCACAGAGCAAGTAAGCGGATAGTCACACAGACCATCATCAAGTTGGAAAAATTTCAAAGAGGTCCCCTGGGAACCCTTCAAAAGGAGGAGGGGTCCACTCAAGAGACGCATTGTTTGAAAAGTGAGGTCTAGTCAGGCTAGCCCCAAGATAGACACAAAGATATGAAATAGGTCTAGTCGGGGTACCCCCAAGCTAAAAATCATAGAATACATTCGAGAGAAAATATTTAAAAGAGGTCCCTTGAGAACCCTTCAAAAGAAAAGGGGCCCACTCATGGGACACTTCATTTGAAAGATAGAAAGAAGAGAGGGGGTCCTCAAGAGGATGCACTTCTCTAGAACAAGTTATCACTGCCCCCAACATACAAGGGAGAAGAACCACACAAGATAATTAGAACAGGATAGAGGTACACCTCAATATCACATGTCATTTGAAAGAAGAGATAGGTGCATCAACAACTCAAATGAGTGATGGCACTCAAATCATGAAGCTCTTGTATTTTATCCTTCAAGGCCTTACATTCACTAGTGGAATGGCCAGGCACTCGATGGTATTAAAAAAAAATAATGTTTTTCATGATCATTCTTATGACATTTCTTGCGTGTAGGAGGAGAAAGTGTAATTAATCAGGCTTTAAGAAGCTACAACAAAATATTATATTGCTTGGATAAAGGATGAGGAGCAAGAAGCAAACTTTTTCTTGTGAAGAAAATTTTGACTGCTCAGAAGAAGAGGATATGAAGACATAAGACAAAGGCGGATAGACCAATCCATGAGAAATAGGTTGAGCGAACATTACATCAACATTCAACCATGGTTTCTATTTAGATTATTTATTCGAGCAACCAAGCCCCAAGTTATTCTTACGAGGCGCAAATTCTATAGGGACCTGAATGCCTTGTTCATTATGCCCACAACCTTTACGCTCATAGCCATACTTAGAGATGAGTTGAAAGCCAGGGCCATAACATGTTTGAAAATCATGAGAAGGAGGATCCTCATAAAGAGAATTATTACAGCAAGGGGGAACACACTCTTCTACGGAATCATCATCATCCTTCTTGATAGGACTGTCAGCATTGTCCTCCTTAGCAGAAGTGTAATCATCTTCTTCAGAAGGAGGGTCAACACTAAGAACATTATAGTTCACATTCACATTATCCCATGATACAAAATAATAGCCATCTTTGATAGCAGGTGTATATGATGTTACCGAAGGGTCTAAGTGGATCGGGTAGACTTTATATTCATAAATGAAGGAATTTGTAAAGTTTGAAGGACCCCAATCATTACCAAGATATGCACTTTCTTTAGAACAGGTAGAAGGAGAAGAATTAATATTTATCGCTTTAGAAGGATCTTCTTCAGGGACATTTATCTCAAGAGTATCCATTGTAGTAGGTAATTCTAGAGTAAACATCGACACATTAGAAGACACTGAAGGAATAAGAGTAGGAACAACTGAAACCTAACCAACAACCACCATCTCACATAAGCGCATAGCCTCAGGGTCAGCCTTGATTGTGACTACTCGATTACTAGCAATGAAGTTAATAGATTTATGTAAGGTAGATGGGACTACACTCATAGCATGAATCCACAATCTACCAAGGAGAAGGTTATAAGGTAACTTCTCTGACATAAAATATACAAGAGTAGGTATGGTAACGGGTCCCAACCTCAAAGGCAACACTATCGTGCCTAGGGCTTGTCAGCTGACATTATCAAACCCATGAATGTCAATAGAAGAAGCATTGATAGAAGATGAATCAATATTAATCTAAGGCAATAGATCAATACTACATACATTAAGCATCGAACTGGCATCAAAAAGAGTACGTCTAATGCCAATCTTATTAATGTTGACTATAATCATTAGAGGATCTGCTTTCTTCTATACTTCTGGAGGTAAGAGTTCCTACGGATAGAATGTAATACTCGGTGAATCCACATGAATATAAGCTATAAACATATCAACATTTGTCGGCCTAACAAAAGAAGGCAAGAGGATATTTTGCAAGGCTTCCTGAAGCATACCTTGCTAAACTAGAGTAGACTGAAGCAAGTCCCATAGTGAGATCCTAGCAAGAGTAACTTGAGGTTGCTCGACAAGATCATAATCATTGGGTTCTTTAGTCATAGGTCCAGGTGCTTGAAGAAGGTTTAGTTTTTTATTCATTCTATTATCATAGGTATGGGCTAACACTTTATAAGAGGGAGCCTTAGAAAGATCAGGAGAGTTACTATCAAATGGGACACCATCAATAGAACAAACTCTTTTAGGAGAAGGAATAGCTAGAGTTGGGTAAATGATTGGTCTCTTAGGCCTTTGAGGGGCAACAGAGACATAGATTACATTTACAGAATCATCACACCTAGTAGAATGATTATTCGAAGATATATTCTCAACCTCGATCCAAACAAGATCAAATGTGGAAGGATATTCATCATGCACCAATGCATCATCTCTAGAAGAGAGTGCATTGGGGTAGATGAGAAATTCATCATTCACAAATGCAACGTCCCTAGAAGAGAGTGCATTGGAATGAGTAGGAGATTCATCATTCACAAATGCATCATCTCTAGAAGAGAGTGCATTGGAATGAATATAAGGTAGAGTAACATTTAGAAAGGTATGAATGATTTCATCTTCTTGCAACAAGATATCCTTCGAAGGGGGAGGACTCATGAGAAAGATCAAAGATACAAAGTGACATGGGAAAATCCAAGTCACAATCACATGCATGGAATGGAATATCATTAACATTTTGAACAAAATTAGATACATAACTAATAAAAGAAGATATTAAATTCATTATGATTTTTTTCGTATTTTCTATGTTCTAGTAATTTGCATTTTCGAAGGTCTTCGGGGTGGAATTTGAGGTTGGAACTTGTGTTGGTGTCTAAACTTCAATTGCCAAAAGCACTAGTATTTTAGGGATTGAACTAGTTCTCTAGGAGACCTTTCCAACGGTGCAAACGGTTTTGAATTCCAAGCACTGAGTCGAAAGTTATGACCCCACCAAGTAGGGGTAAATAAATTCCTAGTTTTTTGAAGAACACTATTCTTTACGTCAGGTTCACCAAAATGTAGAGAAGGGGGATTCACTTCTCACAAGTTCTCTTCACTCAGAGAGCCTCATAGGGTGAACTACCCTAAACTACCTCAAGAAACAATGGCAGGAGTTCTAGAACCAGAAAGAGCAGGTCACAAAGATCCTCTGGACAAACCAACAAGCTCTCAACCAAAGGATGATAGCATAGAACATGGATGACAGCGCAGTGCGCTACCATCTCAGAGGTGCGCTAGCATCTTGTACAGACCAAAGAGTAGGTTTATCTCAAAAAACAACTGAGTGACTACTTCGACTCTAATTATTGAGAACTTCTAGAAAGTGATAATGTTGAAGTAGATTGAAATAGAAGTGGTAAAGATAAGGAGAAGGGAAAGGAAATTATTACAACCATGTGAATGATGAAGCCTCCAGCTCATGAATGTCTTCAATACCTACACACAAGTGAGAGAGAAAGTGTTGGGGCTGTATAGGGGTTTGCCTTAGTCAAACCCCCGTTTTGGTGTTCCCAACTCCACAGACAACTAAATAGATAGAGAGAAATGTAGGAAATGAAGTAAACACAGAAACACTACAAAACAGTGTTATGCTACTCAACCAAATAATAGAGGAGAGGAGTCAAATATTACAACCTCCACCCAAAGCACTCAAGGCTAGTGGGGGAGAAATTGAGAGGAAATCAGGCCTATGTTGTTGTGGTGTTTCATTTCACACTTGCTCTACTGAAGTGATGTAGTGTTGATGTTATTGCTATGGAGTGTAAAGTGTTTCTTGAGAGTGAAGAGATAGTGAAGAAGCTGCTTGGAGCTTGTGAAGGGATCGTGGAAGGAAGAGGATAGTCTCAAGATGGTCCAAAGACCCCAAAATGGATCAAGGAATAGTGAATATGAAGAAGGAATATAAATAAACGACCATATTCAGGTTGGTTGGACGAAGAGAGCATTACAAGCCAACCCCCAATGGGAAGTGTAATGCCTCTGTAGGATCCATACATGGGAATTCATTAGAGACATAAGTGCACTACACAAATGTTTATGCACTGCACGGATGTCTATGTGTCATGTGGGAGTCCTTAATAGTAACTCCTCTACCAACACTTAGAATGGTTGTCAAGTGTGATGTGAATTGGCTTATGTGGAATTAAGCCTCCGAGTTTTGTTTTCTAAAATGGAAAAGGGGAATTTGCATTAGGGGTGCAAATTCGCTCCTATACACTGAGTTACAATACACAAAAATGAAAAGAAATAAACTTCTCCCAAAAACTTCTGCAATGATGGAAATGCATTCTTGGATCCCTTCAATGCGAGCACATGCCCCTTTCATCTCTTAAAAATTATACAATGTTAGAAATATTCTTGGAGCAAGCTATAACATGTAGAATCCAAGAAGGAGAGTGTTGATCATGTCCCATATATGAAGCTCTTTCCTTCAATGCAGTCAATAATAACCCTAGAATCTTTCCTCCTTTATATACAACATGTCATCCGATATGAGCAATAGGGTGGTGCATTTTCCACCATGAATGAAGTTGTGCCTCAATACAACCAAAAAAAATATTATTAGTCTCAATTCAGAAAGAATAAAAGTTTACAAAAGTAATTCCAAACACAATGGAAAGATAAATCAATTAAAAAATTATAGGAGACAAATCACATCCACAAACATGGGAGAGCTATGTAAAATTGGAGAAATTGGCTTGGAAAATGAAGGCAATAGGGTGATGGCACTCTCAAATTTTGCAAATTTGAGATGCCCATTTCAAAAGTTTTCCTCTTCACTCTCAAAAGTGCACCTAACAAATCTACCTAAATGACCTACTTTGGAGGGTCAATATTTGGAGCTAGATGATTTTTGTGCAAAACCCATTTGCAAACATATTCAATTGACATATGTGAACATGCATGTAAATTTTCAGCTTCCTACGATGAGTTTTGTTAGTTTCAAAAAGTGAAGCTAGAGGGTTTTGATACTTTTCTATTGTTTGCAAACTTTCAGTTTTGCAAAGCTGCCTCCCATTTGAGCTTGCATTTTGCAACCGATTGATCATCAAGAGAGAATGATTGCTGTTCTGCATTCTCCATACCAAGATGAGCTCGTATGTCAGGTTTTAGAGTCTCATTTGTTGATTTTCTATTTTTAGCAGATCAAAACCAAATGCAATTTCTTCAGTTTTGCATCTGTATTTCTTGGAAACCTTTCGAGGTGATCAACTTTGGAACCTAATATATTTTGATGGGAGATGATTCAACAAAATCCTTCTTGCACACATACTCAGGGTACCCAAATGTGCTTGTGTGTCTAGTGGAAGCTTTCCAAGAGTTGATTTGATATTTTTTCAATGAGGTGATTTCGTGTGTTTTAATTGGTTTAGAACAACTGTTGTTGCAGAAAGTTCGAGTAAGCAAATTTGACAGTTAACAAATTTTGCCTCATGATTGATTTCTCTAATCCATTTTTTGCATTGCATTCTTTGGACCAACGTCTACATGCCTATAAGTTTTTTATAGCTTCAGGAGGTTGTTTGCCTAGTTTTCATAGGCGATTCCAAGGCCAACTTGGCTAGTTTTACTCATTTCCCAAAAGGGCCTAAAAGTGAGTTTTAATGAAAACCTATTTCGTGTTTTCACTCCAAATTCATTCGGATGCTATGTCTAATCGATTTGAGCATAAAAGTTGTTTGAAAACAAAAAAAATTAGTCGGGCCCACAAGGAACCTAACATGCTTTGCACATTTATAAATTTGTGAATGTTGCATTATGGAAATTACTTCATGAGAATTACTTTGAGTTGGTCATCAAGTGGAGGGGCACATAATTATAATTTCCCACAAGTTTTGAACTGCAAAGTGAGATCCATCTTTCAAATGTGGAGTGTGAAAATCATAGCATCAAGAGGGTAAGGATATTGAACAATGGATAACAAGCATGAAGGTGTCAATGACAATACTGTGAAATGGCTAAAAGTGGAATCTCCTCTAGTCCAAGAATTGAGTAAGCACCATGATACACCCACAAATGATAATTTGGAAGAATTACTTGAGGAGCCTCTAGATGTTTATCAAAGCTGAAATGTTGAGGATGCATCTACGGGAATAAAATCCTTAATTTTCAAGTCCAAGTCCTCCTATATGGATGATACACACCAAATATGTTGCACTTTACTCATTCAAGTTAAATTCACAACACTATTTAGTTTGGATAAGTTCAGTTGGAAATCATTTGACAGGCCAACATGGTTCAAATTTCTTGATATGTGGATATATATTTCAAGGTTATTGAAGAGTCCTTTCAAGGTGAATAAAGAACATAAAATCTTTTTTGCATAAAGAATCCAGATGGGAAATTGTTGAATCATCATTTTAGGCCTTAAATAATCACATCCAAATTTTTAATGTCAACAGAGGAAAACGTAACCCCATGATTGCAGGTGTGCAACAATATGGATTTGTTGATAAAGATTTAAAAAGTTTTTAGGAAATGAATGAGATGCAATTATAAAGATTGATGAATAGAGGCACCCAGTGTAACAAAAGCCATTAGATATTTCCAAGTAGATGCCATACCAACTGGAAGGGCATACCTTAGTACCAACATAATGCAAATTGGATTTGTTGAAAAGTCTTTAGAGACTTTCAAGCAAACAAAGAGGTGCGGCCTATAGCAGGATACACACATCCATCAAGGTATGAGGATAATGCACCATGGTGACTTGTGTGTTGTTAAGTGGAACACCATTGTTCCTTGATACACACAACATTGACATGGCATAGAAAATTTAAGCAAATTTAATTTGTAAGATGCTCGAGTTGTTTGAAGAAGAAAATGTCATCATTGCAAGCTATGAACGAAATGAATTTGTTGCAAAGGCATTAGAAAATTTCAAGCAAGCACAATAGATGGAAACCACCGTGCCATGTGAGGGAGATAGATGTAATCTCATGAAATGCCATAGTTGTTGGATATGCATAGAATGGATTTGTTGATAAGGCTGCATAAACCTTTAAGCAAATGCAATCAATAGAAGGTGTGTGAACTGTTAGAGTAAAATTCTAAATCAATGTGGTCTCCAAGAATCCCATGATTGTTGCGCACAACATGGTTTTGATGAAAATTGAGAAATTTTCAAGCAAACGCATTTAGCAGCATTGGTTATGGAAGGGAGTGAAATTCCATCGAAATACATGATGGAAAGTTTCTTCATCAGAAAGAAAGAAAGATGGAAGAGTAAGTCATACGCCTATGTAGGAAAGGATAGAAGCTACTCCAATGCACACAAAATGAATGGCTGATATATTGAAGGTATTCTAGAAAATTTCAAACAAAAGCTTGAATTAGCTGTAGGAGGAACCCGCGCCAACATCAAGAAGGGACCCTAGGGGAGGATTGGAGGAATGGATAAAGATTTAGAAACTCTCACACAGATGCAACTGGCATGTTAAGTACACCTCCATTGTCAAGGAAATGAGTTGCAAAAAGATGCACAAGGAAGATTTAGGGCATAGTGATGATCGACTTCTATCAATGAAGTACAAGATGCAGCCAAATCCCATCCATTGATCACCAACCTCGCAGGGTTTAGGATGAAATTTGCAAAGGTTGTGAGAGGTTAGTGAGAATGCTCCACGTGGCATGTGGGCCCGGTGTTGCATTATGAAATGCATGGGATGGCTCGAGTTTTAAAATATTTTGTTTGCTTCTTAAAAGAAAGGTAAAATATTTGAAAATATAAGGAGCTCGATAAAGTTAAGGAGGCCCAATGAAATTTAAAAAAAAATGAAAGCATAAAGGTGGGCCCCAGAGAAAATAAAGGTAGGATGTCTTAATATTTTAAAGACTTCATTATTTTCTTTTAAAATCAAGGCTTTTAAATGTGCCCAAATAAATGTTTGGTAAAGTGATGGTAAAAACAAAAGCCTGAGGTGAAATATTGTAATTGCCAAGAAATAAAATGCAAAGGGAAATGAGAGTAATATGTTTTACTGAAAGTGAAAGTAAAGTGCACGTGAGAATAAACAGAGGCAATGTAAAATAAATATTAGTGAAGTGAATTTAATATTCACTTTATAAACAAATGTATTGAGTGCTAGGGGAGAATGTTTTACTTTGCCAAAGTAAAATAAAGTGCAGCTCCAACATAATAAAGGAGTAGAAATAGAGCTTTCACGGGAGAACAAAGGCATTTTTCACATTGCAGGAAAATGGAGTGAATTTCTTCAAATGGGAAGATTTTTTTTTTCAAAACAAGGTGAATTTGTTGTTGCAAAGCAAAGGAAGAATTGGAGGCAATGAGTTTGTTGGATGAGAGAAGAGATTTTTTTCTTTTTGCGGGTTAATGGAGGATGTGGCTGCCAATTTTCAACTGTGGATGCATTTTAGGGTTGCTTCCATTCTTCTATTTATTCTCTTATGTTCTCATTGGAGATGGGTGTTCTAAGTTTTTGTATTGGGCTGGGTAGATAGAGATATGTTTTTTTTGAGTCATTAGTTGAGTCTATAAACTGTAATTGCTGATTTCATGAGAAAATATTAGCTAGTTTGGGCAATTAAATCATGAATGTCTTCATATTGTCTCCATCTTTTGTACATGTTAAATAATTTGAATTCAATAATACAATGTATGCTTGAGTTTATCATCTCAGTTTCCCTGGGAATGTTTTATTTGTTCACGGTTCTATTTCAAAGAAATGGTCAAATTCCTTTGAGTAGATAATTGTGATTTCAGGTATGTAGGTTGGATTACTAAGAAGAATTTGATTGACAACAAGAGTCGGTATATTGGTGTAATGCATTAATAGTTTGAATCCACTAGCTGAAGTTCATTTATTGATGAGTTCATTTTATGTATTTTGACTACGCGACCCAAAGTTAGGCACTGATATGTTATTCAGCTTGATGCATTCTCAGAAACATTTTAAATCCTTGTTCGGTTGAGGTTTAATGTTGTGTTATGCCTCTCAATTGCTTAGTGAGTATTGATTTACTAAGAATTTAACCAGATTTGAGGTTGTCAATGCCTTCTTTAGTATATTTGAATTGGAAATTATCTGCTATAAAAAGCAATGTTAGTATATAGTTGCATGTAAGTTTTGGGCATTGTATAGGTTTACCCACCTCGGTCCTGCAGATCCAAAAGTGTAGGAGATGCCAATATTTGACTGAATCTTGTTAGTTGGCCATTGGACTTTGTGGTTCTTGAATATGGAGGTTGGCTACCTCCTAGAGAGTTTCAAAGCCTAGCTGGAAAAAACACCAATAGAATGGTGACTCTACTGGGGAGAATTTGTGAAAATTCTAACTATAGAATCTAGCCTTAAAGAGTCATTGCATAGAGTCAAATGATATACCATTCTGAATTTAGTTCAAATATTGAAGGATTTCGAACCTGGAAGAAAATTTGTTACAATAAACCTAAAGATTCCATGATTTGTGGTGCTTTGCTGGTGGAAGGAACTCAGAAAAACATTTATTTGTGAAAGAACTTCATACTGCTTGAAGTTGAGTCCTCTTTGAAGAGAGGTGGCAACTTTGTTAATAGAACCTATTGAAAATTTGAAGGAAGTTCTAGATCTGCAACATTTCCAAGTATTCCTTCACATTTGGTTTTCAAGAATATTGTGTATGAAAACCATATTTGAACTTCTTAGAAGAAACTTTGGTTCCCTATTTGGTGAATTAGCACTAACGGAGGGAAAGAACTGTAAAATTAAATTTGCACACTCCTATTTGTTGGATTTTTTGATGTAATTGCAATTCCATTGAAAGATTTTTATTTAGTTCTCAAATATATGCTAGTTTGGATGGTTAGAATGCATTTTTGTATCTTAGGGTTTTCCATCCATTTGTATTGTCATAATTTTCAAGCCTAGGTTGTCATTATGTCAGTAATTATCCCTGTTGTCCATCATTTGGTCATGGTTGTAATTATGCACAATTAGTGAGCCTTAATTTGTAATATCCATGGATCATCAAGGTAAAGTAGCTATACCAGTGAACACTTTGATTCAGCTTGTCAAGAAGTGTCAAAAGTATAATAATCTTCAAGCATCTAATACCCCAAAGTGTAAGAACCCAAGAGTGCATAAGCCTAAGATAAGGCCAAAATGGAAAGTTGTATTTGAAAGAGGACTTAAAGAGATGGATGAAAGAAACAATCTATTTCAGCAAGCCCAGTTAAGAGACCATCAAACTATGTCTACTTGTCAAATCATTGAACCAATTGTAAATTCCTTTGACCCATTGTATGCTCAGTTAGATTTGTCATGGGTTGATTACGAAACTAAAAGTATGCCAACTAAAGTCTATAAGAAGATGCCTAGATTTGATAGATACATTGTATGTGAAGGAGATGCACATGTTCAAAGTTTTTCAAGCTTCATGGAGAAACATTCATTTGAACATCAAGATATGTGGATGAGGTTCTTTGTAAGATCCCTTGAAGCAAGAGCTCGGGATTGGTATTTAAGTTTTCCTGAGAAATCATTTCCTTGCTAGGATAAATTAGTGAATTCTTATAAAGAAGAATTTGCAAGAGATATTTTTGATCTTGTCATGAATTTAAAGTAGATCAAGAAGCAAGATGAAGAGTTAAGTGTTGATTTCAGCCATAGATTTGATGTTGCCTTGTCACCAATCCCAGAAAAAATCAGACCTAGCACTTCTAATTGTATCCATATGTACTTTGAATCCTTTGAAGAGGGATCTATTGCATTGTTAAAATATTTCAAAATATTGAGTATGCATATGGCCTACACAGTTTTGGATAATTTAGAAAAATAAAGGAATGAATATGTGTAGAGATTGTTGTCTTCAGTTACGGGCAAACATGCTAATGAAATCAACATCTATGTGAATGCAAATGATCAGAGGTCTTCAAATAAATGAAAACTTGAGAAGGTAAAAGATGAGAAGAATGCATCATCAGATGATGGGGAAGTTTTTAATGAACAACTTACAGAAGAAGAATACCCAACTGCAAATCAGTAGCTGAGTCTTCTGAGCCAAAAACATGATGAAGAATATCAGCTGGATTTACTCTTTGAAGAAGAGATATGTGATCAGCAATATGATGATACAATTGATCATGTTAGTCCTACATGCGTTGAGTGTAGCTTTGATGATAGTCTACATAATAAGACATTGGAATTTGCTGATTTAGGGAATTCTCTTGTGAACATCATTTTATCAGTTGCAAGTGATGAAGAAGGTAATGAATTTCAGTTTAAAAGACAAGCCACAAGAAGCTGTAGTCAAGAAACCATTGATGGTTTTCAGTCTAATGGTGAAAATGTAAATATCTACCCTCAAGAGGATGAAAGTGACCAATTCAGTGAAGACACCCAATCTGATGTTGAAATGCAAAGCGATGTGGATTGTTGCTATGAAAACCTAAAAGTGATTAAGAATGAACAAGTGGATGATCTATTCTCTATGAGTGATTGTGACCACGTTTTTGATAAGGTTGTTACTGATTCAATCTCTTATAGTTGGGGAGACCCTATTTATGATCAGCCCATTGAGTTCTCAGATTTTGAAGATGATGACATCATGGGATATCCTGATTTACAATTTGATAATGCATATACTTCTAGTGAAGGTCAAGAAGAGGATGTGGTTGAAAGAATAGATCAGAGCAATGATCTACTGATTTGTGAAAAAATTTCAAATCTACTAACCAAATAATATCAGAAATGTGCACATGAGGACAACTCTTAGTTGTTGTGTCCAGCCCCTATTGATTTTGACAATGATGATAGCCTTCAAGATGCAAGGTTTGATGCATGTGTCTTTTATTCTCTTTCAAATTATGAATCATTTGATGATGATGATGATGATGATGATGATGTGAATGAAGACAAACAACAAATTGATTGTAATGATGAGTTGTATGATGAATATGAAGATATGGACACTGATGCAAGTTCATATATCTCTTTTGATGAGCTTGAAGCAACAGGTAACCATGAGGTTTGTGCATCTAATGAGCCGAGTATTGAAGATTTCAATGTAGAATTGGACAAGTGTTTGTTTTCTGATTTGAATGAGCCTCTATACGAGTCTTTCATGTGGATGTTAATGCTGATTTCAAAGTAGAAACAAGTTATGTCTCTGAACCAGAATTGCTTGTTGAGAAAGCTTGTGATATTGAAGATTCTGATATGTTATGTTCAGAGGATGAAAAAATTACTGAAGATGAAGATAGATCAGAAATCATCGATTATTCTTTATATTAGCACAACGGAGAACAATTACAGAGTGTTTTATTGCAGGATTTTATCTCTTTGCATACACTTGGAGATAGTTTGCATGATGAGCAAGATTTTTTGGTAAGTTCTTCTGATAGTTTTACTTTTGACATGAAAAATAGTAATCAAAATGAGATTAATAGTTCCAGCCATGTAACAAAATGTGAGTGCTACTTTTTTCAGTTGGAGAAATTTTCATAAAGTGTGGCAATGTGCAAGAAACTGAAGATTGTTGTTTTCAGTTTGAGAGTGATTTATGCAATGACTATGATAAGTTGTTGCCACATAATAGTCAGTATTTTGAAAGTATGCCTGACCTTCAAATGCATAGTGATTGTGAACATGTTGATAATGTTATATTTAATGAACTGTTGGGAGAGGTCAGCATGTTAAATCAGGCAGATGGTTGTGATCAAACTATGCTTTCATGTGGTCTTGATCACCATTTTCAAATGTTGCCAATTGATATGAAATTAGAAAATGAAGAGAGTGGTAGTGATGTGGCTATTTGATTTGGTTTCCACTTGATGATAAAGCTAAACAGAGAGAAAATTCACACTTGTATAGAGGCAACCTGATATTGATGTTTGCAAAGATGTTGTCACTCATATTGTTGTGGTTTGACAAAGGCAGACATGAGTTGAGGGAGATCACCTCTTTTTGTAGAATTGTGTTTGACAAAGGTAAATGCTGATTCCCATTTTTCATTTGGTGGCTCGGGGTCACCAGATGAAGTTGAAAAAGAAGAATGAATAAAGGAGCAGTTTGAGGACACCTGATTGACTCAAAATTTGGTCTACTCCCCAAAGATTTGGAATCTTTCTATGCCCATAGGGGGCATACATTCCCAGTCAGAGCCACTGATGGCACTCTCAAATTTTGCAAATTTGAGATTCCCATTTCAAAAATTTTCCTTTGCACTCTCAGAAGTGCACCTAAAAAATTTGCTTGAATGACCTACTTTGGAGGGTCAAAATTTGGAACCAGATGATTTTTGTGCAAAACCCATTTTCAGACATATTCAATTGACATATGTGAACATGCATGTCAATTTGAAGCTTCCTACGATGACTTTTGTCAGAGTTCCGAAAAGCAAAGCTCTACTATTTGGAAACTTTCAGTTTTGCAAAGTTGCCTCCCGTTTGAGCTTGGATTTTGCAACCGGTTGATCATCAAGAGAGAATTATTGTTGTTTTGCATTCTGCATACCAAGATGAGCTCATATGCCAGGTTTCAGAGTCTCATGATTTGATTTTCTATTTTTAGCAGATCAAAACCAAATGCAATTTCTTCAGTTTTGCATCTGCATTTCTTGGAAACCTTTTGAGGTGGTAAACTTTGACACCTAATATATTTTGATGGGAGATGATTCAAGAAAATAATTCTTGCACACATACTCAGGGTAACTAAAAGTGCTTGTGTGTCCAGTGGCAGCTTGCAAGGAGTTGATTTGATATTTTTTCAACGAGGTGATTTTGTGTCTTAATTGGTTCAGAACAACTGTTGTTGCAGATAGTTCGAGTAAGCAACTTTGATAGTTAATGATTTTTTCCTCATGATTGATTTCTCTAATCTATATTTTTCATTACATTCTCTGGACCAACATCTACATGCCTGTAATTTTTTTATAGCTTCAGGAGGTTGTTTGCCCAGTTTTCAGAGGCGATTCCGGGGCCAACTTGGCTAGTTTTACTCATTTCCCAAAAATACCTGAAAGTAAGTTTTAATGAAAACCCAGTTCGTGTTTTCACTCCAGATTCATTTGGATGTTGTGTCTGGTCAATTTGAGGATTAAATTCATCTAAAAATGAATTTTTTTTAGTCGGGCGCACATGGGACCCGACATGCTTTGCACATTTATAAATTTGTGAATGTTGCATTATGGCAATTACTTCATGAGAATTACTTTGAGTTGGTCATCAAGTGGAGGTGCACATAATTATAATCACCCACAAGTTTTGAACTGCAAAGTGAGATCCATCTTTCAAATGTGGAGTGTGAAAATCATAGCATCAAGAGAGTAAGGATATTGAACAGTGGATAAAAAGCATGAAGGTGTCAATGACAATATTGTGAAATGGCTAAAAGTCACATCTCCTCTAGTCCAAGAATTGAGTAAGCACCATGATACACCCACAAATGATAATTTGGAAGAAGTACTTGAGGAGCCTCTAGATATTTATCAAATTTGAAAGGTTGAGGATGCATCTACATGAACAAAATCTTGAATTTTCAAGTCCAAATCCTCCTATATGGATGATGCACACAAAATATGTTGCGCTTTACTCATTCCAGTTAAAGTCACAACACTATTTAATTTGGATAAGTTCAGTTGGAAATTATTTGACAGGCCAACATGGTTCAAATTTTGTTTATATGTGGCTATATATTTCAAGGTTATTGAAGAGTGCTTTCAAGGTGAATAAAGAACATAAAAAAATTCCTACTTAAAGAAGCCAAATGGGAAAATGTTGAATCATCATTGCAGGCATTAAAGAATCACATCCAAATTTTTAATGTCAACAAAGGAAATAGAACCCTATGATTGTAGGTGCACAACAATATGGATTTGTTGATAAAGCTTTAAAAAGATTTTAGGAAAAGAATGAGACACGATTATAAAGATTGATGAATGGAGGCACCCAGTGTAACAAAATCTATTAGATATTTCCAAGTAGATTTAATACCAACTGAAAGGGCACGCCTTAGTACCAATAGAATGCAAATTGGATTTGTTGAAAAGTCTTTAGAGACTTTCAAGCAAACAAAGGGGCACGACCTGTAGTAGGATACACACATCCATCAAGGTATGAGGACAATGCACCAAGGTGACCCACGTGCTATTAAGTGGAATTCCATTGTTGCTTGATACACACAACATCGACATGGCATAGAAACTTTCAAGAAAATGTAATTTGCAAGAAGCTTGAGTTGTTTGAAGAAGAAAATGGATCGTTGCAAGCTATGGATGAAATGAATTTGTTGCAAAGGCGTTAAACACTTTCAAGCAAGCGCAATAGATTGAAACCACGACGCCATGTGAGGGAGGTAGATGTAATCTCATAAAATGTTAGAGTTGCTGGATAATTACAGAATGAATCTGTTGATAAAGCTGCAAAAACCTTTAAGCAAGTGCAATCAATAGAAGGTGTGTGAACTGTTAGAGTAAAATTCTAAATCAATGTGGTCTCGGGGAATCCCATGATTTCTGCGCATAACATGGTTTTGATGAAAATTCAGAAATTTTCAAGAAAATGCATTTAGCAGCATTGGTTATGGAAGGGAGTGAAAGTCCATCAAAATAGATGATGGAAAAGTTATTCATCAAAAAGAAAGATGGAAGAGTAAGTCATATGCCTGTGTAGGAAAGGATAGAAGTTTCTCCAAAGCACACAAAATGAAGGCGTAGAAAATTCCTGAAAAACTTTCTAGCAAATGCAACTGGTGGCTGTATGGCTGATCTATTGAAGGTATTCTAGAAACTTTCAAGCAAAAGCTCGAATTAGCTGTAGGAGGAACCTACGCCAACATCAAGAAGGGACGCTAGTGAAGGATTGGAGGAATGGATAAAGCTTTACAAACTCTCACACAGATGCAACTGGCATGTTCAGTACACCTCCTTTGTCAAGGAAATGAGTTGCAGAAAGATGCACAAGGAAGATTTAGAGCACAATGATGATCGATAGCTATCAATGAAGTACAAGATGCAGCCAAATCCCATCCATTGATCACCAACCTCGGAGGGTTTACGGTGACCTTTGCAAAGGTTGTGTGAGGTTAGCGAGAATGCTCCACATGGCATGTGGGCCTGATGTTGCATTTTGAAATGCATGGGATGGCTCGAGTTTTAAAATCTTTTGTTTACTTCTTAAAAGAAAGGTAAAATTTTGAAAATATAAGGAGCCCGATAAAGTTAAGGAGGCCCGATGAATTTAAAAAAAAAATAGAAAGCATAAAGGTGGGCCCCAGAGAAAATAAAGGTTGGATTTCTTAATATTTTAAAGACCTCATTATTTATTTTAAAAGAAAGGATTTTAAATGTGCCCAGATAAATGTTTGGTAAAGTGATGGTAAAAACAAAAGCCCAAGGTGAAATATTGTAATTGCCAAGAAATAAAATGCAAAGGGAAATGAGAGTAATATGTTTTAATGAAAGTGAAAGTAAAGTGCATGTGAGAATAAATGGAGGCAATGTAAAAGAAATATTAGTGAAGTGAATTTAATAATCACTTTATAAACAAATGTATTGAGTGCTAGGGGAGAATATTTTACTTTTCCAAAGTAAAATAAAGTGCATCTCCAACATAATAAAGGAGTAGAAACAGAGCTTTCATGGGAGAACAAAGGCATTTTTCACAATGCAAGAAAATGGAGTGAATTTCTTGACACTGGCAGATTTTTTGTTTCAAAACAAGGTGATTTTTTTGTTGCAAAGAAAAGGTATTGGAGGCAAAGAGTTTGTTGGATGAGAGAAGAGATATTTTTTTCTTTTTGCAGGTTAACGGAGGATGAGGCTGCCAATTTTCAACTGTGGATGCATTTTAGGGTTTCTTCCATTATTCTATTTCTTCTCTTCTGTTCTCATTGGAGATAGGTATTCTAAGTTTTTGTATTGGGATGGGTAGATAGAGATATGCTGGTTTTGAGCTATTAGCTGAGTTTGTAAACTGTAATTGTTGATTTCATGAGAAAATATTAGCCAGTTTGGGAAATTAAATCATGAATGTCTTCATATTGTCTCCATATTTTGTACATGTTAAATCATTTGAATTCAATAATACAAAGTATGTTTGAGTTTATCATCTCAGTTTCCCTCGGAATGTTTTATCTATTCATGGGTCTATTTCAAAGAAATGGTCAAATTCCTTTGAGAAGATAATTGTGATTTCAGGTGTGCACGTTGGATTACTAAGAAGAATTTGATTCACAACAAGAGTGGATCTATTGGTGTAATGCATTAATAGTTTGAATCCACTAGTTGAAGATCATTTGTTGATGAATTCAATTTTATGTATTTGGATTTTGTGACCTAGAGTTAGGTACTGATTTGTTATTCAGCTTGATGCATTCTCAGAAACATTTTAAATTCAAAATAATTTTAAATCCTTGATCGGTTGAGATTTAATGTTGTGTTATGCCTCTTAATTGTTGAGTGAGTATTGATTTACTAAGAATTTAGCCAGAGTTGAGGTTATCAATGCTTTCTTTAGTATATTTGAATTGGAAATTATCTGCTATAAAAAGAAATGTCAGTATATAGTTGCATTTAAGTTTTGGGAATTGTATAGGTTTACCCACCTTGGTCCTACAGAGACAAAAGTGTAGGAGATGTCATTCTTTGACTGAATCTTGTCAGTTGGCCACTAGCCTTTGTGGTTCTTGAATATGGAGGTTGGCTACCTATTAGAGAGTTTCAAAGCCTAGCTAGAAAAAATACCAACATAGGGTATTTCTAGATTCAAGACTTTTACTTAATGTTGTGGAATAGAAGA
The DNA here is from genome assembly GCA_007115665.2 of Sequoiadendron giganteum. Classification (NCBI taxonomy): domain Eukaryota; kingdom Viridiplantae; phylum Streptophyta; class Pinopsida; order Cupressales; family Cupressaceae; genus Sequoiadendron; species Sequoiadendron giganteum. The sequence goes on from CM021108.1 coordinate 310,909,998, forward strand.
AAAAATAATCATTTATCTTACACCATAGTGAAAAGTTAGCAATTGCATTTTTTTTGTTAAACATTGCCCATGGTACAACTATTAGAGTTGTTATGAACCTTTGAGTGTGTTCTGATTTTCACACTACATATAAATTCAACTCTAATATTGTTGCAAGAGAAATTGTTCTGAGAGATGTGAACCATTTCCATCATTTTAAATAGGGATAATGTTCTTATGGAGAATATTGGTGATGTTAAATGAAACTATCTGAAAAATAGGCTTGCACTATAATAATTTGCACTACATCAAATATCCAGTAATAACGAAGTGACATCCATAAAAGCATACCAACATGGATTGTTTTGTCATATGTTGTAGTTACAAGTGCCCTGCTAGACATACATGAAAATGTGGAAGCATAGGAAAGGAAAGTGAATTGTTTCAAAAAATGACTCAAAGAAATATGATATCATGGAATGCCATGATTGAAGCATATGTTCAAAATGGGTTTTTCTGAAAATTCCTTAGAAAATTTTAAGAAAATGCAACCAGTGGGTGTAAACCCCAACTCCTCAAGCCTTGAAAGTGACCTTTCTACCTGTGTGAATTGGAGCTTTGGATGAGGATATGAACATCCATCAACAACATATTTGGAAGTGGTTTTTTATCAAATATTATAGTTGCAAGTTCCATTTCAGATCATGAAAGCCTTCACAAAATCTTTTGTACACCGCAACACTACATGACTATTATTGGGTCTTCACAGTGATGTGAGGAAAGCTCCCCGCATCACCGTGAAGGCCCAACAATAGTCGTGCGGGGTTGTGGTGGTTGTGCAAAAGGTTTTGTGAAGGATTTGGTGATATGAAGTGGAACTTGCAACTACAATATCTGATAAAAATCCACTTCCAAATATGCTTATTCCTTAATGAGAAATAATCACTCATATAGCTAGTTAGTTGGAAGAAAATTGGGAGATAGCATGAGTGCTCAGTTAGCAATAACAATATTGAAAGAATCTTCCTTGAATGTGAGTGCAATTTAGGAAGCTAGTTTAGACACAAACTTGTCTTAGCAAACGGTAATTAAGCTTCCTCAGAAATGTGGTGAGTGTGCAAGATTTTCCTCTAAGAGAGTATCAAGGATGATGGGCTATCATGGAGCTATGCATTGTCCATTTGTTTTCTCCTTGGTGGCTACCATAGTAGTTTGTGTTTTTATATGTTTTCTATTCAAGGGACCCCCAAAAATTACTCTGATCCCCCCATTCATGTGGGAAAACATTGGTTATGGTGCATATTAAAGCTAAGTTGCTTTGGTTGGGATATTGGTTTTGCATTTTATGTTGTAAGAAGTTGGATTCTATGGATGTCAAGTCTCAAAATTCTTCTCTCAGATTGTGCCTTGTGACATTGAACATGCTACATCACATTACACATTCAAGTACAAAGTAGATGAAAATTTATTCTATTAGCAAATGAGGGAAGCCTTCTCATCAATGGATAAGTTATTGTAAAGATCCCACAAATACTGATACGAGCTCTTGAGGAGTGACCTAGGAAGAATGAGAGCAAGGTTTCCTGCCTTTCAAGGTTCTTTCTATGTGAATATTATCATAAATGTGTATTTGGAAACTATGGAAAAAAAGATGTGTATATAATCATAAAGATGCCAATGTGTATTTTAAAGCAGCTTATGGTATTTTGCATAGGTCCAGACATTCTTTGTAAGGCTTAGTTTTGGGTGGGCACAAACATTTCATGACATACCTTCTTCCTAATTGTGTAAAACCATTAGAAATATACATTTGGGCTGCAAAACATAGGGCACATATACTCTTAGTAATTGCTTCTCTGGGTGGTATCGAACTAGGTGGATAATATGGAATAGATTACATTATATACTATCTTATGTAGTGAGGAAACTTGTGTCAAGATCTGAGTAGATAAATGACTCTATTACTATCAAAACATTATGCATTCCATTCTTAGTGTATCTATTATCATACCTCTCACTAACACTATTATTTTATTGACATTGTTATCCTACTGCCTTTGCAAAAGAGCTCCATTTGAAGGCATCTTGAATACATATTATGCACAACAAAACTCTACAAGTGAAACAAGACGTTTTCAAGGCAAAATATGAATTCACTAAAACATTACTATCTAAGTAACATAATATCTTAAAATTAAGGAGCACTGTAACTGTGACTGAGAAAATATTATCTAGGAATTGTTAGCACTGAGAAATGAAGAAGATAACACATTAAATTAGGTGATTGAGATCACTAAAACTAATATCATTGTTAAAGAGTTACAAAGTGTGAATTTTCCTCTATCCTATAGGATTGAGAAAGAAATAACACTATCAAACAATGATTGAATCATAACAAACAATCCAAACACAATGAAAGCTATTATCAAATGGTGACAAAGATTTGTCCTCTAAGTCATTTTCATATGGTGATTGGGAACATAGTGAGTAAGAAGTAAAAGAGCACTGGATCATAGCACTGCAAAATGGTCATGAGTTATGCAACTTCACTATTATTTTGACCAAAAAGGAGATAAAGGTGATAACTAACATACTAATGTGCACAAAGAATGTTCATGGAGTGCAGACTTCCTTACAAAGCAATTACCACATCAGAGTTTGAGGTGAATTGCACTACTATTTTAAGTTGATATGGATATACTCTAACATGGTTAGTTAATTTTTGTAGCATAATAGATAGGCTAAATAGTTGTTCATATACCATTGTTTCAAATTAAAAATTTTTATACCTTATTCTAGGAGAAAATCACAGGGGGAGTCTATACATAAGACACCATTGTTTCAAATTCAAAATTATTGGCTCTTTCACAATTTTTCGCTTCATTTATTTGATCTAAGACAACCTACTATATAGAAGATTCTCTCAAAATCATAGTAAAATCCTTTGTTTTGAGAAAACTGTTCAAAATATTCCCATCATAACAATGAACAAAAGCATCAGTCATTAATTTAAAATTTGCAAGAGTTTCATCAAATTCTACTTTTCCACTCTCTTTTCCATTCTGAATTTTATTCCCAATTTCATCCATGAAGAACTTCCTTAGCTTGTAGATCTTGTTGTTAGCCATATCTTTACCAGGTGTTGAGGATAGTTTTGAGTTTTTACTCAAGCAAAAATTGACAAAATTCAGCCTTACTAGATACAATGTCTTGAAAATTTCTTTGAAGTTATTCTAGAAAAGAGTTCCTGAGAGTATAATTTGTAGTTTTGAATTAACCTTTTTGCATGAATTCTATATCTTTGATCAGCTATTTTGAGCTTGGTGACGTTCATCAAGAATGAGTAGACCTATGCTCTCTAAAATAATTTTTCCAATATGCTTAGCCTCTTCATGAAGGCTCACATTTGTCTCACAAGTGAGTGGCATAGAAGAAAAAGTGTGCTTGTTATTGGCTACAATATTTTTGCATACCTAACTTGTGAGATAAATGTGAGCCTTCTTGAAGAGGCTAAGCATATTGGAAAATTAATTTTAGAGAGCCTAGGTCTGATCATTCTTGATGAAGGTCATCAAGCTCAAAATAACTAACCAAAGATATAGAATTCATCTAAAAAGGTTAATTCAAAATTGTGCATTATACTCTCAAGACCTCTTTTCTAGAATAACTTCAAAGAGCTTTTCAACACATTGTACCTGGAAAGGCCAAATTTTGTCAATTGTTGCTTGGATAAAAACTCGAAGCTATCCTCAACACCTAGTAAAGTTATGGCTAACAATAGGATCTACAAACTACGGAAGTTCTACACGGATGAAATTGGGAATTAAATTCAAAATGGAAAAGAGAGTGGAAAATTAGATTTTGATGAAACTCTTAAAATTTTTAGGTTAATGACTGATGCTTTTGTTCATTTTTATGATGGGAAGATTATGAACAATCTTCTTGGAATAAAGGATTTTACTGTGATTTTGAGAGAATCTTCTATATAGCAAGTTGTCTTAGATCAAATAAATGAAGGAAACAATTTTGAAAGAACCAACAATTTTGACTGCTCCTAGAATAAGGTATAGAAATTTTGAATTAGAAACAATGGTATATGAACAACTATTTATCTTATCTATTATGTTACAACAATTAACTACAGGTTAAAAAATATCCATATCGACATAGAATAGTAGGTGCAATTCACCTCAAACTCTTTTGTGGTAATTGCTTTGTAAGGAAGTTTGCACTCCTTTATGAACATTCTCTGTGCAAATAGCCAAAAATTTAAAGTTCTTAACCAAACCTCAAAAAATGAGTATCTCTTCATTGCATGACTTACTTTTTCTCTGAGTATGACATTACCTGAGCTTGTGGTGTTTCTAGATGAAGCGTATAGTGGAAAAGTGTAGTATCTATCTAAAGGAACCAACTTCAGAGCTCTTTCCAAAAATGAGGGTTGAAAAAATTAGAAGAAAATAAATACCATAATTATAAAGTAACAATTTGCATCAAGGAAAATGTTAGAAAGTATAATTAGAAAGACAAATCCTTACAATTGGACCTCAAACTAGACCAAATAGATTTATGATTTTATCTTTAAAATGTAGGAACTTCTTTCTCAGAGCTTTACAACCTCAAATTGGATCTTAAATTGGACCAACATATTTATGATTTTATCTTTAGAATGTAGGAAATTTCTCTGTTTGATATTCATGACCTCAAATTGGATCTAAAATTGGACCAACATATTTATGATTTTATCTTTAGAAAATAGGAACTTTCTTTGTGGGATATTCAGAGCGATCAATTAGGAATCCAGAGTAATCAACTGAATCTTAATATGTAATCCGATGGAAACTAATGTTTTAGTCTACTGATGTTTGTATTCCTATACTCAGGTTCTACTTCCGAGTGAAAACACCTAGAAGTGTTTCAAACCGGCTCAAGGTACTCTCCAACCTAGTTATGTCACTGATAGCAATCCAAGTTTTCTTGAACCGTCCATACTCAAACGTTGAATCACAATATATTCTTCTTGCACATAAAAATGCCACATATTAACCCCTTCTAAATAAAACATTTAATCATCATAAAACCATAATTAATAAATCATTCAATTTCAGAAAGAATTTGATGCCATTTACTATCAAAACAAAAGTTGTATAAATCAGAAAAAATCCATGAAGCCTCCTAAATGTAGCTTAAAGAAATTTTACAGGATGGGTTTCAACATAAGAAGCTTTCTACTACAACTCTCAATGGATGTATTATAAGAAGAAAACAAAATTCTTCACACTCGAAGTAATGCAGTCAAACATTTATTCCAGAAGTATGTTAGTAGGAGTTAAACTAACTAAAAATAGAATGATTTTTTGCTTGGTTTATTTATCAATATGCCATGTGGAAATGGAATAATCATCAAGAAACCATAACAATAAAGAACAAAGTAAAGGTTCAAGAAAGGAAATTCCAATGTACTATTGTGTAATGGTGACAAAGGCACTTATATGAGAATGACCTACATACAAACCCCTATAATTGAATTGCCATGCATCCAAAGAGAAAATAAGCAATGTAAGTATTTGACAAATATAAGTCCAAAGGGTTATATTGAAGCGGTAATGGAATATTCATAAGAATAGAACCAAGGAAAAAATTCTTGTGACTATAATTATGTGATCCATAACTCTATTGGTCATGTGGCACAATTGTGCTATAAAAAATATAGGATGCATCATGTGTGACCCAAGTTTAATGTGGCTATGTTGTGATAGAAATGGAGGTGCACTCATATGAGCACAATTGATGTAAAACTCATTGTCATCACAATTAGGTGTCAATCATCATTGGGTGCATTCAGGTTGACTAAAGTTTAATAGGTTACGATGTAATGATAGAATGATCCAAGAGCGATTACCTCTTGCTACAATAAATAACCTATAACTCTAGCTAATATGCAGAGTGGTTGTGTTATATCAATTATGTAGTGCATTCAAGCACAACCCATGTTTAATGGGCCTTTCTATAGAGTGATCAAGATTTTCTAAACCTTATGATTGTTACTTAAAAGTGCACAACTTAAACTACAGACCAAGTTTGTTACATACTTGAAAGCAATCTTGGGTTACCACAAACTATAATAATGTGATATGCTAATAACCATTATGGGAAGTATTAAATAAAGACCCATGCTATATAGGATACATTTCCCTAATCAGGTTTACATACCTTAATGATCAAACACAAGCTTCCCACACACTTTAGGATACAATCTAAGATCATACCACACCCTATCAAGATAGCTAATTTTTTGACCCAAGATTTAAGGTTGTTTTTCAAATACCAACAAAAGAATTGGTAAGAGCATGACTAGGGTACAAACCCTAGGCCTCCGTAGAAACATAAACCATAACTTTAATGGATTAGTGAGGTTGCAATACCATAAATATTGATACATTATCCGTTTGTCAAAATAATTTTAACTCGACAGTGAAAAAAATACCCAATACCAAATTTTTAAATACCTATATAAAGAAAACGTCCAACGTCCTTTTTTTAAATACCAAGATAGTCAATAATAAAGGGTTCACTGAACATCAATTTTTTTTAATGCTTGGGAAAAATGATAAAAAAATCAAAATTTAGAAAACTATGTGTAATACCAGAAAAGGTTGAGACCTCATTTGTTTCTCAAAAGAAAAAAACATTATCTCAATAGCGAAAAATATCCAGTACCATTTTTTTTAAATACCCGTTTCAAGTGAAAACCCAGTATTGAAATACCTGAACAACTAATTAAAAAAATATTGAGCATCAATTTTTAAACATACCTAGATATTCAGTAACAAAAAAGCTAGCATCATAAAATTCAAATAGCCAAATAGTACTTCACGAAAACATCGAGCATCAAGTTTTTCAAATACCCAATAGGCATAAAGTATACATCCAACTTTAAAAAAAATTAAGAATGGTTTGCTTGCCTTTGAGAAAATCCACAATAAAAAGCTCAAAATCCTTAAGACATACTTCTAGGTGGGGAGCTATCTTATAGAAGGATAGATTTGGCCACATTCTAGACCTGTACTTTGAAGCATTGTTGGCAGGAGATTCCTCCACTAGGAAATCCCTTCGATTACTACTCAATATCTCCATCTTCACAACCCTTCAACCTCTATTTGTTTTCCCATATTATTTCTTCTAACTAAGTAGTAGTTAAAAACCATGGGAAAATGGTGGTCTTAATTATATCGTTTGATTTTTGTTATGCATTTATAATATATATATATATGTATGTATGTATGTATGCATAAGTGTTGGCTAAAGCCTAACTTGATGGCTAGGAATATTTTATCTCAAAAAAAGGTTTGATGCAAAAAAATTGTCATTTATTTAGTCATTTTTAGTTATCATGACTAAAATGTTTAGTCACATAGTCATTTATTTTCCAAATTCTACTAGTGAACTTCTCTTTGATTCACTTTTCAATAACAAGACTTGGTGGATGAGCCTTGTGAGATTAAATCCTTGAGGTCTTCATCTAGCATGTCAAATTAATCATTACTAAAGGGCTTGAAGGATAGGTTAACTTCAAAAAAGAGATTTGACATATTCAAATAACTATGCTTTCTCCAAGGGTTTCATTAGTTTATGGTTGTTTTGATTTTGATGTTTTGTTTTTGTTTTCTAATGAATGCCAAATGTAATCTAATATTATCAATCTATGAAATAATGCTAGAAATGAAACAAAAGTGCAATAATCTAGTTTTACTTGAAATGAAACCAAATTAAGCTAGATCTAATGAAATGAATGAAACAAAAACTTAACAAACTAAAATAGATATCTGATAACAACAAACATAAGCAAAGAAATGAAGCTTTGAATATCATAAAATGCAGATTCAGACCTAATTCGGGACTAAATCATCTAGGTGGGTGAATGACTCCTAGTTAGGGTTTTCGATAGGTTCAGATAGTGAAAAATAGATAACAAAGAATGCCCAAAAATAAGGAGAAAAGACTTGTATTGGGACTAAATCGCATAGATGGGTGAATGAATCCCAAGTTAGGGTTTTTAAACCTGAATCAAAAAATTCTAAGTTGATTTTAAGGTGTCTAGGTTGTATTTTGACTTGATTGTTTGCAATTACATATTTTCAACGAAATTGGATGATTCAAAATGCAAAAATGCAACCTATATGCACTTTTCACTAATGTAAGATTCAAAATGCCTAAATGAAAATTCAACTAATGCAAATCTAATGAAAATTTAATGCAATCTAGATCTAGGGCTACAATATTCTCCAAATCAAAAATTCAAGGGTCCAAAGTTTAGATTCACCAAAATGAACTGAAGGAGATAGGTGTCCACCTTTTAGGAGATGGAACTTTGGGACCTATTTCATGCTCCAAGTTCATTAAGAACCTAGATCCCTCAACCAAATGACTTGATTGAGGAATGGGGGATAGGAGGTTCCTTGGTGTGATTAAATAGGGGTTCACCATTAAATGAAGCTTTAAATGAGAAATGAAAATATGTATGCACAAAAACCTAGAAACTTGAAAGCATGAAATCAGATTACTAAACAAAATGAAACAGAAAAGTACCTAAAAGAATGATGGAGTCAGAGAAAGGTCTAAAAACCCTAAAAATTGTTGTTTTTGAACTGCACTAGGATTGATACACCAGATTGGGTGATTTAGTCTCATTTTAGGGTTTCTAGGCAGATTTTGGAATCTTCTAGTGACTAATCAAGATCTATAGAAAACTGGTAAAAAGGGTATACTAGGACTCATATGCCTAGTTGAGTGATTTAGTCCCACTCTTCCTTTATGAAAAATTAGGATCTGAAATTGTTCTTCTATCTCTACACTTCCTATGTCTTTCTACCTTTGCTTCTAGATCTGAACCTATAAAAAATTTGCAAAAAAAATATTGTGTTCATTTTCTTATGGGGTGTTCCTTAGTCAAACCCCTAGTTTGGTAATTAAACCTTGATAGAAAGAATATATCTAAAATAGAAATGTGTGAAATTCCTAATCTTAAGTGTCTAAGATTAAGAGATCTAAAATGCAATAAACCCTACTCTAATTCACCATAATAGGGTGCATAAATGAAACATGAAAATTATGATGAATCACTTTGGGAGATTTCTAATCACCTTAATAAGCCATAAGAATGCATGTACCTTCCTTTAGGTAGAAACTAGAATGATAATGGAAGATGGAATCACTTAGGAAACAAGTCATTAGGATTGTTTTAATGGCTAGTTGCATCTCCCCAACCTAGAATCCACCATGATCCTCCATATGAAACCATAATCAATCCTTGACAATGCTTGATCTTGAAATGAAATTGAGCTTGAAGACCTCCAAAAACACTATTATGTTACTCCAAGACTTAAAATTTTCTTGTTCCTTACTCTTGAATATGAATCTCTTATTTACTTGCTTCTATATTTCTCTCTTTCTCTAGTTCTAGTTAAAAAATTGAATGTGATACTTAGCATTTATAGAAATCCTATCTAATTTACTGTTTATTAGATCCCAAATGATGACATTTACAAAATTTGAATTAAAAACCTTAATTTCTCGCTCAAAACCCTAAAAAGGCCTCGAACAGAACTCATACGCCCAAGGTGGTGTATGGGCCCCACCTAGGGGGACTCATATGCACAAGGTTGTGTATGGGTCCCACCCTCACTTTTCAGATTGAGAGAATGTCGGGGGGTTGAAATATTAAATGTATTTGTTGAATTTTTCAAAATTTTAGTTGAAAGAAGCCTTGGGATATGTAATAAAGGGTATTAGGGGCCTGTTAATGATGATTTAAGGGAAATGAGTGCAAGGGTACTAAAATAGGTCCAAACTAAGTGTGAAATTATACTATCTCCAAGAAGGGAGTACAATTTTCTATAATACACTTATTCAAGAGTATTTCCTTCAAAGTATAAAATATGCTAATTTTACTTTCTTTTGTTGGAGAAAATTATGACTTTGGTCTTGGTGGTATTAACTTGCATCCCCACTACTCTACACAAATTTTCAAGGGAATATTATTTCTCTTATAACTTGTGAGTTGATTTAGCAATCAAAATAAGGCTATCTACATATAAAAGAAGCCTTATAACAAAATCTTCCAAACTAACACCATCTCTTCCTTACAAAATTATTAATTTTTTAAATTTGTCAATATATAAACCAAAAAGAGTAGGATATAGGGGAACTCTTGATTGACCCCAATATCACTCCTATTTTCTTTTGAAATTCTTATCAAAGTTTTGATTGTGATTTTAACCTCTTTATAGAGCCTATGGATAGTCACTCTAAAATGCATAGGAATACCAAGTTCTTCCAATCTACATCATAGCTTATCCTACAAACCATGTCAAAAGACTATTTGAAGTCAACAAAACAACAAAATACTTCTTCCCTTTTAGCCAAACTTTTTCAATGATGTGTCTCAAAGTGATTTCATGATCAATCATAGAGTGCTTAGGTCTAAATATACTTTTCCTTTTTCCTTGCTTTTCTTTTTCCTCTACCCACTTTTTTGACTATGTATTTTGCAAGCAAAGGGTTGATCATTATGGTCCTAATATTGGAAGAATAATCAATATGCATAAATTGTCATTAAAAGACCTGTAAAAAATCATTTTCCTCCATTTTACATTACATAGAACATGACACAATGACCATTGCAAGAAGTAAATAATCTATAGTAGTAGTAGTGTAATATTTTCCAATCAATGTTGTACCATTATACATGACATGTAGACCCTTTGAATTTTGTTTTTTTTTAAAGTACTAAGATAGATCTTTGAATATTTGTAAAAGTTCTCATCATCCTTTCTAATTGATAGGGTCTATTTTGTAACAAATTTTAGGTGGCAAACTGTCTCATATCAATAAACAATTTTTGATCACTTGTAACAAAATATAAGCCTCCTAAGATCATTTAAATATAATATATGGTTTGAGATAAGATTTAATAGAGGGGTAAGTGCACCAAGATGGTTCATATAAAGGGGGTCAAAAGTGGCCACTTATTTTTCTGAAATTAGCTAAACCTGAACTTGGAGTAATTTGAGATTCATGCACTCATAATTTTAAGATACCAAAATAACAATAATTGTAGTACTTTGAATCTAGTTTCCAAACTACTATTTTTTTTCAAAAATAGATAATATTGAAAGAGGATCAAATGCTTTGTGCACAGAAAAGTGTTCCTATTTTTCTAGTAAAACATAACATAGTGTCTAATGTGCACCCCTCAATTTTTTAGTTGCATTTAGTATTTTTAAAAACCCATTGGTAGAAATATAGTTAAGAGTGAGTACTAGAAGTATATTTTTGTGTAATTTTTTATTGAGTATTTTTTTTCATGATTTTTCAAAGTGGATGCATCCTGAAAAATTGCATCACCGAGCATGCATGACACATAAATTGTGCCAAAATAATCAAAAATGCAAAAAAAAATCAATGTGTAAAGAATGAAGTGTAGAACAATATTATACTTTTTTTTTCAAATTTGGACAAGTAGGTCAAAAGTTATTAAAAAAAGTCAATACATGTCTTTGATAACTATGAAAACATTAGTGAAATAAATAAAAAATAAACATATTAATGTAGTTCAAATCTAAAAAATATATGGTTACAATTTAGCTTAGAAGACGTGTGAAATTATGATGGTAATTTTACTAAGATTTTATTTATAATGTGTAAAGTTGATGATGAGCAAGTTGAAAAATGAGAATGGATGAAAAAAATCACATGAAAATGAGGCAAACAAACCATCCAAGCCTAAGGAAATCTTGTCACCCAAGCCTAAGTACAAGCCAAAATACGTACGTGTTTTGTGCAAGCCAAAATACGTATGTGTTCTGTGCAAGCCAAAATACGTACGTGTTTTGTGCAAGCCAAAATACGTACGTGTTTTGTGGAAGCCAAAATATGTACGTGTTTTGTGCAAGCCAAAATACGTACGTGTTTTGTGCAAGCCAAAATACGTACGTGTTTTGTGCAAGCCAAAATACATACGTGTTTTGTGCAAGCCAAAATGTGTATGTGTTTTGTGCGAGCCAAAATGCATACATGTTTTGTGCAAGCCAAAACGTGTATGTGTTATGTGCAAGCCAAAACGTGTGCATGTTATGTGCAAGCCAAAATACATACGTGTTATGTGTAAGCAAAAACATGTACGTGGTATGTGCAAGCCAAAACATGTAAGTGTTTTGTGCAAGAAAAAAAACATGTGTTTTGTGCAAGCCGAAACATGTATGTGTTTTTTGCAAATCCAAAATGCATACATTTTTTATGCAACCCAAAATACATGCGTGTTTTGTAAAAGCCAAAACATGCTCATGTTTTTCCCTACACTAAAAGTATCATGTTCCTGAATCTAACTATCCAGATCTCTCTCCCTCCACCTCAACCTCTAACTCTCTCTACATCTCTCTATCAATAGTCCTCTCTTTGTACCTCCATCCTTCCCCCCAAAATTTTTATATCCCTCTCTCTCCCTTCAAATTACTTGTATATTTTCCTACCTCTCCCTCCCTCCCTCCTCCCCTTTGTACTATTTTTTATCAAATCTCTATATATCTCCCTCTCTCTCCATATTTCCCTCCTTCCTTTTCTAATCATTTTCTCCCATGTATATCTTTATCTCTCTATACCTAACTCTCTTTATCTCTAATTATTCCTTCTCCCTATCTACATCTCTGGTGCAGGGGCATCTTGGGGTCTGAATGCCTCAATGAGGCTTTGGTGAATTTTGTCTTATTTTTCAAGTTGGTTGCAATCTAATAAGGTCCAAAGGACCATTCTCAGTAGTTTAAAATGAGTCTTCTTTCTTTTTGATGGGTTTTCAAAGTTTGAGCTAGGTCTCCTCCTCACATGTAAACTTGGTGCATCTAGGCCAAGCAAAGAATCAAGGTTCCATGATGAAACCAAGTAGTTGAGGGGTGTCATCTTGTTTTTTTCCAATTTTTTTATGTGCTTGGATATCTTTTAAGTTTGTCATGGAGTCGGGTTCTTGGGTGATTATTTAAGTTGTCCTAATTAGGCAACTTGGGGTAAAAATGATGTTTGTTAGTTTCCAACGGCCCTCTAATTCAAAATATAGTTGATGGACATTGGAAGGAGGTTAGAAATGTTTAATTATGCCTCTCTTGGCTGAGGAAATGTTGGTTGTGATGCTGGAGAGAAGATCTAATAAAAAAAAACTTTGTTTTCCTCTAAATTTTTGTGTAAATTGTTGATCTTGTAATTGGTATAATCTGTAGCTTCATTGTATGACTCCAAGGCTATAATGGATTGAAGGAGGATTGAGTTGGCTTCAATTTTGCAGTGGTTTGGTGCAAAACAATTGAGTATTGGAGGAGTTCTACCCGATTTAGTGAAACTGGTCAAAAAACCCTCAAAACCAGGGTTTTGACCAAAAGATGCTTGCAACTCACCATTCCTGCTTTGTCAAGGTGTAATATTTGGTGGGATGCATCCTCATGTGACAAGCCTAATTACAGTGCAAAAGTCCGATTTTGGTAATTTATGCGTGGATATATTTATGTAGAATGCCTGAAAGGTGATGAAATCTGTGGGTTAATTCCATGAGAACCATATTATTGGATTAGGAGAGTTGGGGTGTGCCTAGATAGTCTGGTTCTTGTCTAGAATAGTCAAAAAGCTTCCTTGTAGCATTGGAAAAAAACTGATCTTTGTGTTTTTTCTTATCACTGTCATGCCTTGAAGCTTGGAGGGCTTGTAATGGTCTATTGGAGGAGTCTAAAACAAAGGTAATTTGTCTGATCCTTACCTTTGTAAGGGTTTTGGTTTTGACTGTCCTAGTTGACAAAGCTACAAGGGAAATAGGCCTAGTGTTGCATTGTTGAGCAGTTGAGGGTTCTCAAGCATAGGAATGAGATGTATGAGTTTAAATTGGTAAGTTAAAGTGCCCTATGCCCATTTCCATCCTTTGATCATGTTTGATCTAGCAGATTCCATGTTAGTGGTTGGGTCACCCTGTGGAGTCAAGTGAGGTTTGGTGTTTAGTGGGCATATTTGAGAGAAGTGTCATTTCTCTTCTTAGTTGATCCACTCTGCATCAAAGTGGTATCAGAGAAAGTTTTGATTGTGGGAAGTTGCAAAAGGATTGTGAGAAAAGAGAGAGTGAAGAACAATGCCTCCAAAATTTGGGTTTGTGGTTGCAAAGGAGTTGAAGGCCCTAAAAGAGAAGGTAGAACCATTAGAAGCCAGAGAGAGGAGAAGAGTGGTTATTGATGAAGAAGATACCTCAAAGGAAGAGGTAGAAGGTGGTGAGGAAGAGACTCCACCTGTTGAAGAGATGGCTCTTGTGGAAAGGAGATTTTTGGGTGCTTTGCAAACCATAAAAGCAAAGTCTTCTAAACTTAAGATGGATATACCAATGTATGGGGGTAAGATGAATGTTGAGGCAAAACATAGTGAGTAGATATCTTAAAAAATTACTTTGAGTACAAGGAAATGGCATATAACAAGAAGGTTAAGTTTTCCAAGACCAAGTTGAGTGGATCAGCTTTGATTTGGTGGAATTATCACCAAGGAGAAAGAGTGAAGGAAGGAAAGAACATGATTACTTCATGGGAGAGAATGGTGAGCAGATTGAAAGCACAATTCCTCCCTGCAGATCATGAAGTGCAAGAATTCAAGAGGTTACAAAACTTAAAAAAAAAGGACATGGATGTGGCAACATACACTGAAGAGTTTTATAAGCTCTATATGAGATGTGACCATGTGGAGAATGAGAAAGATAAAGTGGCTAGGTATTTGAATGGCCTAAGGTTTGTGATTCAAGATGAGATAAGCCTAATGACCCTTAACATAGTGGAAGAGTGTTTCCAAGTGGAATGTAGGGTTGAAGAGAAACTAAGAAGAAAACAAGAGCAACAAGGAAGGGGTAGAGGCAAAAATTTCAAAGGAAGAGGTAACTTTGGTGGAAGAAATTAGTCACAAAAACAATAAGGGGAGTCAAGTGGAAAAGAAGAACAAAGTCAAGATTCAAGAGGGGGGTTTAGGGGTAGGAGATCTAATGGAAGAGATAGATTTGGTAGAAGAGGTTCAAATTCATTCTCTGGAAGATGCTTCACTTGTAACCAATTTGGACACCCATCCTTTAAGTGTCCTGAGAAACAAGCTTTAAAATATTATGGTGGGGATAGGAGAAATTAGTTGAGGCAAGAAGAGGATGCTCAAAGTGTGACTTCACCTTCCAGGCCTATTGATCCCGAGATTGGAGAGAACTTGATGATGAGGAGGATACTTTTGAAAGTACCAAATACCAAGGAGCCACCATAGAGGAAGTCCCTGTTAAGGACCACATGAAAATTCCATGGAAAGGTATGCAAGGTAATAATAGAATCAGGCTCTATTGATAATCTAGTGTCCTTAGAGATGGTAGAAAATTTTAAATTGAAGAAAATTCCTCATCCTAATCCTTATAAAGTGTCATGGCTAAATAAGAATCAACAAGTGCTTGTCAATGAGCAAGCTTGGGTTGAATTTAAAATGAGGGACTATAAGGACACAATCCTTTGTGATGTTTCCCCCATGGACACTTGTCACCTACTCTTAGGACGTCCTTGGTAGTATGATAGGAAAGCCCAACATGATGGGGAAAAAAACACCTATAAGATCAGAAAAGATGGGGAATCTTTCACCTTGAATCCTTTGTCGGATGAAGGCATAGATAAACAACATGAGTCTAACATAATGATGATAGGAGGGAAGGAGTTTTTGTAGAACTTAAAGGATGAGGGAGGTCTTGGGTTTTCCTTGATTTTTAAGACAAAGTTTAGGTCTGATTTATCTACAAACAAAGGAGGATCCACCCCTAGTGAAGTCCAAACCTTGTTGGATAGATATAAGGAGATTGTGGTGTATGAATTTCCTAGTTCCCTACCTCCAATCAGAGATATCAGTCACCATATTGATCTGATACGAGGTGCGACATTTCCTAATAAGGCTGCCTACAAAATGACCCTTGCTCAAAATGAAGAGATAGCAAAACAAGTGCAAGAGCTAATGGACAAAGGCCTAGTGAGGGAGATTTTGAGGTCTTGTGTTGTTCCAACCATGTTGGCCCCTAGGAAAGATGGTAAATGGATGTTATGTACTGATTCAAGAGCCATAAATAGGTTAACCATCAGATATAGGTTTCCTATGCCAAGAATGGAGGATCTTATGGATTGTCTAGGAGGGGCTTGCTATTTTTCTAAGATTGACTTGAAAAGTGGATACCACTAGATTAGGATTAGAGAGGTGGATGAATGGAAGACAACATTCAAGACCAATAAGGGTCTCTATGAGTGGATGGTGATTCCTTTTGGCTTGTCCAATGCCCCTAGTACCTTCATGAGATTAATGAATGAGGCATTGAAATCATTTATTGGAAAATTTGTTGTGGTTTATTTGGATGAAATTATTGTGTTTAGTAGGTCCAAGGAGGAGCATTTGAAGCATCTTGATATGGTGCTAAGAAGGTTGCATGAAGAGGGATTGTTGATCAACATGCAAAAGTGCAAGTTCATGAAATAAGAATTGGTCTATCTTGGATTTTTCATAGCAAACGACAGTTTGAAAATGGATCCATCAAAGGTTGAGGCCATTCTCAATTGGCCAACACCTAGATCAGTGGGTGATGTGAGGAGCTTTCATGGCCTTGCAAGTTTCTACAGAAATTTCATCAATAATTTTAGTCACATTTGTGCACCAATCATAGATACAATTAAAGGAGATAAGAAGAGCAAGTTCCAGTGGACCAATGAAGTAGATGAAAGGTTTGAATATTTGAAAAGAAAGGTATCATAGCAGCATATCCTTGCTCTTCCTGATTTTAATAATTTTTTTACTATTGAAAGTGATGCAAGTGGTCAAGCAATAGGTGTTGTCCTAAGTCAAGAGGGCAGACCGGTTGCATTCTTTAGTGAAAAACTAAATGAGGCTAAGAGGGAATATTCTTCATATGATCTAGATTTGTATGCTATGGTCCAATCCTTAAAGAAATGGGGGCACTAATTGTTACCAAAGGATTTTTTTGTATTCACTAACAACCATGCACTTAGTTTCTTGAATGGATAGGAAAATTTGAACCAAAAGCACATGAAGTGGGTTGAATACCTACAAGCATACACCTTCACCATAAAGCACAAGAAGGGAAAAGAAAAAAAAGTTGCAGATGCCCTTAGTAGAAGGGTCATGTTGGTTCAAAAGGTTGTTACAAAGTGTGGGAATAGAATCTCTTAAAGGTATGTTTAAGGAGGATGAAGATTTAAAGGCTATTTTTGATGTTTGCTCTCAATTTTTAGATGCTTTTCACAATGATTATGTTTTGAAAGATGACCTATTGTTTAAAGGGGCTCATTTGTGCATACCAAAGTGTTCTATGAGTTAAAATTTGGTAAGAGAAAAGCATAGTGGGAGTCTTGGAGGGCACTGTTAGAACCAACATTTTCAATTAAAATCCTAAGACTTTCTATCCATTTAAGCCCATATTTGCCTATCTTTTCATAACAATTCTTCATTTCATTCCCCGTCCAATTTATCATACACTTCAAATCCTTACCACTCCCTTAGAAATAATTTCATATGTCCTTCACCACTTTATCATGGCCTCCCAGAATGAGCTCGCGATATGGCGGCAACAACTAATGGAGTAGGCAGAAGATAGTCACCACAGTACTATTGGTAGTTAGGCTAGTGACCATGGTAGCGGTTTGCAGATGGTGAAGGGGGAGCCACCGTGTTACTGTAGATAGTCATCCGATAGATCACAGTAACTATGGTGATAGGGTTAGCAATCATCGAGGCAGCGAAGTGGCGAATGGGTAGTAGTTACCACGATACCGTAGCCGCTAAAAAAATGACTGCAGTGATAGCAGTAAGTGGCTAGCTGTAAGCAATGAGCATACCATGGTACCGCACACAGTCAAGCCATAGACTGCAGTGGTCATGGTGAGCATGAAGCCATTAACAAAAACAACAAGGAGATGGTGAACGGTTGGTAGGATGGTAGTGGTGAACGAGTAGCGGTTACTGTGATACTGTAGCTGCTAAAACAAAGACCACGATAATGTGGTAACAGTGAAGGCGATGAAAACACAGTCAGCAATGGAGGAAGCACCATGTTACCGCGCACAGTCTGAACATAGACCGCGGTGATTGCGGTAGTCTACGAGATAACCAATAAGGCAGTAATGAGATAGTCACCTCTATATCGCGACTAGTCAACAAGTTGACCGCAGTAGAGCGGTATAAGCAATGATAGCCACAAGAAATATTAAAGTGAAAATTGAAAAGCTTGACTATAGTCAGAAATATTTAAATTGCCGATAAGGAAACTTATTTAAATATTTCATTCCTATCAGAATGCAAAATGATTATGGCGGGTAAAATGAAAGATCCTGACTATTTCAGTTGTGTTGTATAAATGTTTGAGAAAAATCAATCACAGGGGTTCGAGAGGTGTGGGATTGTTTTCAATGTAATAACAGAAATGAAGAGTCCTTGTTGACACTCAATGTAATGGAGTAAATATTTTTAAACTGGTGCAATTTTTTTGAGTTTGTTTTTTAAGATGACATAATTGGTGAATTTCATATCAAGTTGCTTCCAATTAAAATTTCTTAAATCATTTAAATCAGGATAACAAGTATATATCTGGTTTATCATGGTGCAATTTTCACTTTGTGTGGTTTGATTAATAGGTGTCTACAAAGTCAGAATTAAATTCTTTTAAGCAAGTCACAATGATTTTAGAATTTTGGTTGGATGTTTAAAGAAGAACTTGGTAGGAAAATGTTCAAGAATAATTTATGCAAGCCATAAATTGGGTGAAATGATATGCCAGTCATAGAATTTCATACCTTAAATATGCTTAACAATTTGAATTAAGATGGGTAGGGAAGCACCTTGAATCCTTGTTATTTTGACTTCATTGCCCAATAGATAGAAAACATTGATCTGCCATATCCCAGAGGATAGAATTCCTGACAAACAATATATTCAAAACCTTTCATTTTTGTAGTAGGATTAGTTGTAGTATCATTTTTTCTATCCATTCCCAATTGCCATTGTGGGTAGGCTATTTAGCAGGAAATTCATTTCAAATCTGCATGTTTCACATAGGTTCACCCACCTAGGTCTAGCAGAACGTAAAGAGTAGAAGGTTTAATTGTATAAGTGGCATTGTATGTTGTCCAAGAATGTTGTAAGGGCCTGGAAAACTCTTATGGTTAAAACCTGCATTTTTGAGAACCAACAGTTTGGTGACTCCGCTGGGGAACATAATCTGAGATTAAGCCTTGTCATAGAGCCAATACCTTATAGAAGACTCCGTTGGGAATAAAGAATTACAGATTTTCTCACTTTTGAAAAGTGAGTGGCAACTCTGAATGAACAAATATATTCAGATTGATAAATTGAAATATATATAAAAAATAAATCTTCTTAGAGTTTAGACCATCATAATTGCTCCCAAAATGAAAGGAAGAAGGTCTTGTACAAAGACGGTGATGGTCCTAATGCCAAAAATAAATGGATAGAGAAGAATGATAAATGTAAGAAGGTGACTCATGACATGGGAACATCAAACAAAAATAAAACATCAAAATCATCACCGGAGATACACAATTCATATGG
Source organism: Sequoiadendron giganteum (assembly GCA_007115665.2). Lineage (NCBI taxonomy): Eukaryota > Viridiplantae > Streptophyta > Pinopsida > Cupressales > Cupressaceae > Sequoiadendron > Sequoiadendron giganteum. The sequence goes on from CM021108.1 coordinate 310,929,633, forward strand.
TACATTAGCAAATGAAGACAACCCTTCTAGAGAACCTCGCACTCTTGAGGAACAGAGGAATCCCTTTTATCAACCAGATCCTAAGAAGGTTGAACAATTCATGGCTGAATGTGAAGCTGAAAGAGAAAGAAGACAACATGAATATGATCAGCAAATGGCATTTCTTGAAGAGAATCAGGATGGACTTGGCTATGAAGCAGCCTCCAAGGAGAATTATGAACTTATGGTCAGGGATGAAATAATGTAAGATTGGAACATGAGAGACAAGAAGTGGAGAGAGCAAGAATAGAATATGAGTAGAGGCTCCAAGCAATTAAAGAACTTGAAGAGTTGAAGTTGAGGAAACTGCAGATCAATACTCAAATGACTAATTTGGAAAAATATGTGCCACCTCATAGGCAAGGGAACAATAATGCAGGCCCATCAAATTCCTCACAGGCCTACCAAAATCAGCCAAGGATTCAAGGTAGATATCAAAATGTTCCACCACAAAATCAAGGTGTTCATCCACCTCCTTATCAGCAACATGTACCCCCATAAGGTCAGTAATATGTGGCAAATAATAATCCATTGTACCAGTGTCAGTATTACCAAAGTCCTCCTCCACAATATGCAACCATGATTAGGAAGTTTGACTTGGATAGATTACAAATATGCCCATACCCTATGGACAACAATTGGAGAAGTTTGGTCCCAAAATTTATAGGGAGCAGTGCTACTGCAGCTGAAGAGCATTTGAGGAGCTTTAATGCTTTTATGCAAGATTTAGATATGCAGTATGAAGATATACAAATGAGAGTTTTTATGATGTCACTAATTGAAGATGCCAGAGATTGGTTTAATAGTCTGCCAAAAACTTCTATTAATTCTATTTATGTGTTTTATGAACAATTTCTTGAGAAGTATGGGAATCAATATGCACCTGAGTTTTCATTGTATGAGTTGGTGACCATTCAAAAACATCAAAATGAGTCAGCTTATGATTTCAACCAGAGGTTTTCTAAATTGCATAATAAGATACCTCCTGGATCTAAATTAGTTGATCCTATTGCATTGAGTATTTATTTAAAGGCTTTTGATCCTAAGACAGGTTATGAGCTCAGGAATAGGGGTCCTAGAAATTTGGTTGAAGCTCAAAGGATATCACTCACTATTGAAAATAACAGGAAGGCTATAGGGATGATTGCCAAGAGGGAAAATCCAAGGATTCCCCAATATGCTCCTCCAAATAAACAAGAAAACACATATAGGAATGAGATGCCAAGACTACATGACATGCCTTATAATACAAATTGGAGAAATGCTAAGCCAGTGATGGATGGGCCAAGAAATAAAGATACACCTGACCCTTTGAAGAAAAGAGGGACATACATGGATGATAATAGTCCTTGGTGTTCAGTTTGTGACTTTCCACATTCTTCAGAACATTGTGTTGTAGCTCAGTCAGTGCCAGGAAAAGACATAGCAGAAAATGATAATGAAAAAGATCATAATATCTATCTAACTTCTCATACTCTTCACTCAAAAAAGAAAGGATATTCATCTTCAGAGGAAGGAGGGTATGAATATGATGTTGATCATCAGAAATATAATGTTCACATGGCAGAACAACAAGTTTTTTCTGACTATGAGGAAAGTGATGATGAACAAGGTTTCCCTGCTGCATCATATCAAACTAATAGGGGAAATATGAAGAGACCAACTGAGGAAGAAATTAAAAGATTGACTATTGCAGCAATTGAGTTGGCTAAAAAAAATTATCAGCTGAGGAATAGAATAGTGAATGAAAATGAAGGTGTTCCAAAAGGAATATTCTTGAAAGATAAACAGATGCCCCATGAAATATCAAAAAAGATAAATGATGAGTGCCCTCATAAAAAAGAACAAAAGTATGTTCCCAAAGAAGAAAATATAGAATTCCCCAAGGATAAACAAAAAATTGATCAGACATCAAAGAGGGAGAAGGAGGAGTATAAAGGTGAACCAGGAGAGCAAAAGAAGTTGATAAGAGCTGAAGGTGCATCTTCTAATTTTGTTCAAGCTTTATCCTAGGTAAAAATATCTGTCCCATTACTTGAAATGATGAAAATTAAAGAGTATAGGGAAAGTTCTATTCAACTGATGTTTGGTGGGAGGAATCAAATTGTAAATTTTGAACAAAATGAGAATCCTAGAATTGCTGATAAGAAAGGAAAGATAAAAGTTTCAGAAGTTGGTTTGAATGATGCATTGATGAACACACCACAAATTGATCCATTTTTTACTACCCTACTCATAAATGGTAAATTCATAAGAAATTGCATGATAGATTCAGGTGCTTCCATGAATATTATGCCAATAGGGGTAATGAAAAATCTCGATATGTGGATAGATATTGAGGGTGGTAAGTGTTATGCCATGGATAGTAGGCATGTCCCAGTAGTGGGGATTATGAAAGATGTAGAAGTAAAATTAGCAGCCTACCCACAAGCAACTTATAACATTGATATAACTGTGATTGATACACCTCCTTAGTTTGGAATGCTTTTGTCAAGACAGTGGACTGCGGCAATTGGAGGTAATGTGTAATTTGATTTATCATATGCCACAATACCAGTTAATGGTGAAGAGGTAAAACTATATAGAGAACCAAGGGTGAATCAAATTATTGAGTGTGTTCCTCAAGAACAACTTAATTGCTTTTGTGATGTAGATTTGGGGAGTTTTAGAGTAGAATTATCTCAACTAGAACTTGTGAGTACTGACCCAATTGATAAGCTTGTCTCTAGAAATCAGCAGGGTGTGTGGAAAATGTATTTTTATGGGGCGTGTAGTCAAGAAGGTAATGGATCTAGGGTACTTTTCATAGCATTTGAAGGTACAAAATTTAAATATTCATTTTTGTTGGATTTTGAATGTACAAATAATGTGGCCGAGTATGAAGCCTTGATGATTGGTTTGAACATGGCTGTCAAACATAAGAGTAAATTGTTGTTTGTCTTGGTAGATTCTAAGTTAGTTGTGTCACAAGCTAGATCAAAGTATGTTGCAAAGAACAAGAGGCTAAAACAATATAGAAATGTTGTGTGGGATAAAGTTGAATTATTTGATGCATTTTCAATTGATTGGATAGATAGATCTAAAAATTTGTTGGCTATTTTTTTGGCTAATGTAGCCTTGAAGAAAGATGATATCACTTTGGTAGGAGTGTCTTAGGTTGAATTGAAAACAAGACTAGCAGTCCCTGACAACATATATGGTTGGAATTTTTTTGATGATGATACTGACCTTTTGAAATTTCTTCATTGTATAGATCAGTATGAAGCACAAGAGATTGATTTCAATGCCTTTGTGGAAGAAGTGGATGGGAAACATGTTGATGGTGTTTTTATGCACTTTAAAACATAGGTAATATGTAGGTGCATTACCTCTCTTGAAAGACAATCTTCCATAATCAAATTGTAGAACACTATCCCAAGGTCTCTCGGATTTTAGGTCATGACGATGCTTGGGATAAATCAATTGTTGATGTGATTTTTCTGGAATCACAAGGCTGTCTTACGTGGTCAAAGCTAGAGGAGAATTGGGTCGATAAATGGAGTTTTGGATATGGAATTACTATACCTTGTTGCAAGTTCAGACAGCAGTCTTGGACTCCATTGTTTCATCAGATTTGGCTTTACTACATGCAATGAACCTTGGCACAAGTTGTTTCTAAAAAAAGGGAAAAAAGGGCAAAGGGAGAAGATGTTTCCTAGACCTGCAACTACTGATGAACAGTGATCATGGAGGTTCTTGCTGTGGACAGTTTCCTTAAATAGAATTTCACTAAATCTGAATTCTCACAATATCATGAAATCTATGCTATATTCTAGGGACTGCAGATGTTCATCATTCATTCGCCATGGAAATGTGAAGAAAGATAAAGTTTAATGAGCAGCAATGAAATCAAAGTCTAGGCTAACTTTACACAGTCATCTACCAGCAGTAAATAACCAAAAGTATGGATAGGGAAAGCATACACACAACAATAATATTCAAAACTAGATACACCATACTAATTCTACCAAATTCAATCTAAGGATACTAAAACAACAAAGTAACCTGAAGCAAAGTTCTAACTAAATGGAGAAGAATCATGAAACATATGGAGAAACCCAGAAATACACCAAAAAAATGACTGTATTTTCTATTATATTTCAGCACCATGTCTTTACAACAACTCAACTCTCTCAAATGATAGAGCCTTATTTATAGTTTCCAAAAAACAAAATGAGTGGCCAAGATTTGATTCTATTGTGTGGCCAATATTCATTTTACAATAGGGTTTCACCTACCCCCAAATATATTACATTTATAAATTCATTCTTGTCCTACTCCTATTTTGTCATCTAATGACAACACTATAGCAAATTTGTCTTTTAGTCATTTGCCCTTTACTATAGCTATTCTTCAAGGAATTCTTTGTTGATGACGAGATTTCCCTCTCGCTTCTTCAACATGGCATACTCCATGAAACTTAGGATCAAGGATTTAAACTTATCCAACTCCATGATGTTAGATCACAAAATTTGGTAACTCCATTCCTGGGAATTGTTGTTGAGCTTCTTCCAGTCATCATCATACTTAGCAGCATTGTCTTTAAAGAGTTCCGATTGTGCAAAGGCTCAGGCAGTGAAGCACATGAATTCAATGGTGACTTCAACAGACATTCCATCTTTCATGATTTTCAAGAAGTGGGGCTTTATATTCTCAAGATTGATCTCGACTGCAGGCATCTCGTACCCCATCATCAGCTTGAGGTACCGAACACACTCCTCTCTGGAATCCCTTGCCCATTCAATTTCTAGCACTATCCATTCCAAAATCTGCTCGAGCCTCCTCTTCTGGTGATCAAAGTCTAGCTTCCATGTATCCACTAGCCAGTGATCATCATCCTTGAAGGCAAGGTCCTTCTCCCAGACATCACTCGACAACGAGAGTATGGCCTCAATCTTTGGGAAGGCCATCTCGTACTTCCTCAGGAACTCTTCACAGATCCACCTTGTGCCCTCAAGAGCTTTCTGGACCTCTAAAAACCTATTTGTTGTCTGGACAACCAAGTTGATGCCGGTGTTCCCCATATCCAAGACCTACCAGAACTAGTTTCCCGTAGTCTTGTCCAAATTCTATCTCTTCTCTAGATGGTTAATCTGTTCCTAGGAGAGCAACTGAGATGGGGCCGATGACATCGTGGGCTACTCGTCTGGAGATGACCACTGCTAAATATAGGCTATTAGATCAGCCACTTGTTCCTTTAGTTCTTCTTTGGAGATCTTATCCTGCTAGATAAGGTGTACCACTATGGCAACCGACTCTTGGAGATGCTCAACCTTTTATTCCCTCGCGGCCATTCCCAAGTTGATGGTGGAGACGTTGTAAGTTATACCTTGTTCTCCAACCATCGATGTTGCTATTTGCACTACCCTTGATCCTGAGGCATCCATGATTACTTTTGATCTGACCTTCGACCTCTTCTCCCTCTTTTGGGTGCTTACTCGTGCTCTAGCCATAATGGCTTTCAGCCTCGCCTTGGGATCCTTCAAGGTGGGAGTCTTTTGCTTTAGCTATCCTTGCAGCCAATCGGGCACTTGGGGCTCTTCCCTTGGTAATTCACTTCGAGTCCCACTGTCTTCCTTCTCAAGTTTGATGGTTTTGACAACAAGATCCTTCTCCTTTTCTCTTGCATTTTCCTTCTCTTCATCAGAGTCTTGTTCGAACGTTTCATGTGTAGCAGCGGACTCGATAAGCAACTACTCTTTGGGTGAATCTTTCTTTTCAGCATCCCCCTCTTCTTCATTTAAAACATACTGATCTTCCTCGAGGTTCTCCCCTTGTTCGCCCTCATGAAGGAATGTTTCCTTGTCATGCTCTATGGTTTGGCCATGTCCCTCGGTTGGAGACCTATTTTCCTCTGCTTTTGGAGCAGCAATCTCCTACTCCCTTGCAAGCCAATCTTCGGCTTCCTTATCTTCAATTTCCTTGAGTTGCTTCCCCCACTCCACATTAAGTTCCGGGTCATTTGATTCTCTTATAAAATCAGCATTCTGCTCCTCGCTACTCTCATTGCAGGACTCATACACCACCTCATTTATCTCATGGCGTTCGAATAGTGGATGTTCGTGATACACAAATTCTTCCTCTTCTGGTGCCTTTGCAGTCTCTAGCTACTGTCGCTCGAGCTCATCTGATATTTGTATTATAGCTTCCATCTTTGGTGGTTTAGTAGAGGGAAGGGGAGCTAGAGCATGGGCCATAGCCTGAGCTATTGCAGCCTAAACCATCAGATTAGTGAGCATCCCTGAGAGCTCAAATGACACATTTTGCATATACTTCACAAAAGACTCAGGGAGACTAGGGGCAGACATCATGGCAATGGGAGTAGAGGGGAGGGAAGAAGACATGGAAGAAGAGGAGACTGGTGAGGTCATTGCGGATGATGAATCCATGGGAATAACCTATAGGATTGGAGGAGAGGAGGCAAGGTGGATGGAGATGTCCACCACAGGCGGGGAGGAAGCAAAAGCTAGAATTGAGGTAAGAGGGGTAGCAATAGTGATCGTAATAGGCAGAGATCCCGATGAGCTAGATCCTTCTTTTCTAATCCCAAGGGGCGGGCCCTTGGGCATCACCATTGTCTTCGTGCCTCTAGTTGTTTTTCTCTTCTTCTTGGAAGGCTCTGGCTCAGAAGACTTGTGGGCATAGACCTTTGGTTTGGGTAGCTGCTCACTTGCCTCCTTTCTCTTCTTGGTCCTAGCTGATGGCGGTGTGCTAGATGTCTCTTCAGTTATGGCGGTAGCTGCTCCTCAATCAGAGCCACTTGGTTTAGCTTCGAGTCCCTTGAATGTCAGGGTGACTCCCTGTTGTTTTAGTTGGGCTACCTGTTGGTCAACCCACGCCTTCATTCGGACCTCGATGGGCCTAGTGAGTACGTTGATATCATCAAGCTCTGGCTCATTCCAGTCAATTGCAGGCAATGGTAAATTGGCGATGGCATCATATCCTGGATCAACCATCGTGTCTTCATCCTCTTCAAGCTAGTCGAGAACTGGGCACAGGTTGAGCCTTCATGCATAGAGGGCATTCATGTGCATGTAATGTCTCACCCATACTTCAAGATCATCCCTGCAGTTGGCCCAAAAGTCCTCGATACTATGGAGGTGGGCATACCCTCGTCCTAGTGCCTTCCTGATGTGCCAATATGGGTCCATATGAGGTCGAGCAGTATATTGATGGAAGTTGTACTCAAACAACTCCCTTTCTGAATACCCCACACACTAGGAGGTATGGATCTTATACATTCCTCGGCCGAGCCCAATGGGGTAAACTGGGCCCGCCAAATGCTTATCACTCAGGATGCTATGAATGTGTCATAGCTACCGAGTCAGCTCCAACAAAATGATCCAGTCATTGGGGTACCGAGGCAACTTGTTCGGTCTCTTCGTGAATCCTTCAGCATGGATTTATGTGAACTCCAGGAACTATATGTAAAGGAAAGCATATTGCTTGAGGAGAGCTCTAGCACAATGAGAGACTCTTCTTTGAAAATCACCCCTGAGGGATCAAATGATGAAGGCGATGAATGCATCATTCACCCGACAGTAATGTTTCTTGAAATTTTTGAACTGCAGTTGGGTGAATTTATCATATGGCTTGAGTTCCACCCCTAATGGATCACTGGGTACCACCGCCAATCCCTGATAGTGCCACCGATCAGTGAGGGAATATACCAAGTAGGAGGTCATGAAGAACTTGCAGGTCTTCTTCATGGTTGTAAACTACTGGTGGAAGCAATCACTGATTATCTCTCCCCAATAGAAGGTAGTCCCCTTGCCACAGATAATCTCCTCTATGAAATAGAACATCCATTCCTGGAAGAAGGCTACCCCAAGAAGGCCCATCACATGGCTTAGCAACCTCACGAGGTCATGGTAATCCTCGAAGAAATCCCTATGAAAAAGCTCCTGAGGAAGCTTGCCAGCACTGCCCTATTTGTCCTTTACCCAATACCGATTGATGACCTTCTTGCATCCCATGGGATCCTACTCCCATATCTCTTTGCACTCGGCCATGGTGGGGGTCTCCATACTCCCATAAGCGGGGATGTGGAATGTGGCAGTTATACCTGACGGGGACATATCTACCAGGATGTTTACGTCCTGATCCACTATGGTTCGGGTCTCCTCCTGGTAGGCCTCTACACATGCCATTACCAGTTTTGAGGCCACCAAGGCCGGCGAGAAGCCTGCAGCTTTAGCGATTCCACTTTTCTTTATCAATTTGGCATTCTCGATCTTTGGGTTCATCCTGACCCTTTGTATAAATTCATCAACATCGACCTGACCGATGTTGGTATTTGTGACGTCTCTCTAGAGAGAGGTGACTCTGGACTATATGGGAACCCCTTGGAACTTGTACCTCATTAGGTCCCTGTCCTCCTTGCCTCGAGATTGCTTGGCTATTCCTTTTCCTTTCTCCTTGGAGGCACCAGAAGTTTTTGCACCAGATTCCATAAATTTTGCACGAAAGACGAGAATCAGTAATCATAAAGTATGAAGAAACGGTCCTAGACAAGCTCCTGTACACCAAGATTAGCTCTACAATCATTATTCATATTCAATAATTTCATAACACTTGATAGTTCATCGTTAGAAGGAAAGGTAAGCAATCCGGGTTCCTAGGGCCTAAATTCCCTTGGCAGAATGTCGTTCGAAAGGGAAAAATGAGGATGGAATTCCCAAAGGTAATTCTTGGTGTTAGATTCGAGAATTAGAAGATTGGTATGAAGGAAGACCTAATTTTAGCAAGTGGGTCGAAATCCATTTTGGATTTGGAGGTCATTTTCTCCTTCATTTAGGAGTTCAGGTATCGACTGCAGGAAAGCCGCTTGAAACACCGTAGGGGAGGCGAAAATCCGGGTCTCAGAATCTGGGATTGCCGTCGCTAGGAAGTAGTTTTGGATTAGGCGTTTGAAACAGTGAAGTGGAAGCGGCAATCCGAGGAACGAAATCCGAAGGATGATCTCTGGAGATGGATGGAAGGTTCGGGATAGTCAGGCGGTGAACAGAGCACCAGGATCCGGAGGTCAGGAAGACGTCCCGAATTCACCGTTAGAAACGGCGCCAGTGGAATGGAATCCCGAGAGGGGAATTCCAATGGACAATCTCTGGATGAAGTTTTGGGAGGGGGCAAGAGAGCATGAACTTGGTTTCGGCGTGCAAACGATCGGGGTCCAAGAGTCAGGAAGGTGTCCTAGAAAGGTTGTTTGAAACAGCGAATTCGACATGGCATTCCGAGGGCGGAATTTCGAACGTCGAGATCTAGAGGAATTTTGGTAAAGGGTTCTGGCTGGAAGTTGGAAGACGTTTGAGAAGCCGGGAATCAAGGTTCAAAAAGCTACTTGGGGAAGGCCATTGAAACAATGAACACGAAAAGGAATTTTGGGGACAGATGTCCGAGGACAGAATCCCGAGGACCTTATTTGACCAGTTTTTGACAGATCGTCAAGGTTTCATCAGGATTTCGAGGGCTCGGGATTCGGAGGTCGGGAAGACACTCGGGCAAGGCCGTTTAAAATGACGATGACACAACGGAATCCTGGGAAGGGAATTCTAGAGGTCGGAGCCCGAGGTGGGTTTCGAAGGCGGAGAGTTTGAAATTTAAGATGCGGACGGTGGCGGGAAAGTTCGGGCCCGGAGGATGTCGGCAACTGTTTTAGAGAACGGCCACAGAGAGGTGAAATCTCAGATTCAATTTTAGCCATTTAGTGATAGTTATTTGATTTTCTAAAAGGTGGGTTTTGAACGGAGGGCACAAATTAACTTAATTTTAAACCCATTTTACATTTTACATACGTCAAAATGCAGAATTTCACAAAAGAACGAAGGAGAGCACATGGATGGCAAACCTACCTCAAGATCCCGAAGAGAAAACTATGGTCACGTGGAAAACGGTGGAAAACGAAGCTCGCAATGTTGTCACGGAAAAATCCTTGACATCGGGAGTTCTCCAAACTCTTCTATCGTGCGAACAATTGATAATGATGGCTGAAAAATTCATTTTTATAGAAAAAACCGCCATTAATGTGACATTTAATTCCTCCATACAGCGACAGGTGAAGTTGGTGGATTCAAAACACAGTCGGTGGTGGGAGGTCTAGAGTTCGGTGGCCAGGAAGCCATCCTACTACAACCGTTAGAAACAACGAAGCTCGAGAGGAAATCCAGAGGGGGAAACCCGACTTCTAGGGTATGAGGTCTAGAAAGATGTCAGATGCCGAATGCTGGAAACGGTGAACCCAGAATGGAAATCCGGTAGGGGAAACCCAAAAAGACCCCAGACTTAGCATTTTCTAAAAGGGGCGACTTTGATCAGACCTAAAATATGACTTTGGGGAACATGCCGACCTTTTAGGGCACAAAATTGGGCATGCAACATGAGACAAATCAAAAAGGGCCCAAGAAGCAATAGAGGGAAGAGAGGGTCCCCGTTCCAAATGGGGCGTGTGTGCAAAAGGCACAACAAAACAAACTGTATTTGGGAAGGAATTTTTGTAGCTTAAACCTAACAAGCTTCCCAAAGGGCTTGTGGCATTGGAGAGAGTTTATTATGGGAGTGATCATTCCCTCATAAAGAAGACACTTGTTAACAAAGAAGATATTGAAGAAATAAATTTGGGAACTGAATTAGCACCAAAAAGGGTTTATATTGGAAAGAAAATAAGCCCAACCATCAAAAGAATGTTGATTACATTGTTGAGAAAATACAAGCATGTGTTTGCTTGGTCTTATGAGGATTTGAAGGCATATAGAGAAGATCTTTTTCAGCATGAGATTCCACTTAAGCCAGACACAGCCATTCAGACAGAAGCAGAGGCCTTTTAACCCCACCCTTGAACCTAAGATGCAAGAGGAGCTAGTAAAGCTTAGAGATAGAGGTATTATTAAACCCATTAGGCATTCGACATGGGTCTCAAATTTGGTCCCAGTTATGAAGAAAAATGGGGACATAAGACTGTGTGTGGACTTTAGAAATATAAATGTTGCTTCCCTAAAAGATAATTATCCTCTTCCAAACATGGAGGCAATATTGCACAAAGTGACAGGGTGTGAGCTATTATCAATGATGGATGGATTTTCTGGATATAATCAGGTCAAAGTCAAAGAATCTAAGCAATACAAAAGAACATTCACTACGCCATGGGGAACTTATGTTTATATAAGAATGCCATTTGGTCTCACAAATGCAGGAGCTACCTTTCAAAGGACCATGGATGTGGCATTTGCAGATTTGATCAATGCTATAATGGTGGTATATCAAGATGACCTCATTGCCTATTCCAAAAGGGAAGAGAATCATGTTGGTGATTTGAAGATCTTCATCAAAGCTTTGGAATATGGTATAAGTCTTAATCCTAAAAAATGTCATTTTATTGTCACAGAGGGTAAAATTTTGGATCATATTGTGTCTAAAGATGGGATTAGGATAGATCCTAAAAGGATAGATGCCATAGATAAAATTCCCATTCCCAAAATTGTCAAAGCAATCCAATCTTTTTTTGGGCAAATTAATTTTGTTAGGAGTTTTGTGTCCAATTTTGCTAAGATTGTTAAACCTATATCTAAGATGTTGAAAAAAGGAGAAAAATTGGACTAGACTGCTGAAGCTATGGATGCCTTCATATATATAAAAAGAGCTATCAAAGAAGCCCCTATCCTAAAGTCCCCTGATTTTACTAAGCCATTTCAAATTTTTTATTTTGCTTCATTCCATACCATAGTTGTTGTCATGTTACAAAAAAATGATGAAGGTCATGAGCAGACTGTTTCTTTTTTCAGTAAGTCTTTGCAGGGGTCAGAGTTGAAGTATGATATCATGGAAAAACAGGCTTATGCACTGGTCAAAATAGCAAACGCTTTCAGACCTTACCTTGTTGGAGCTAAGGTCATTGCTTATGTCTCACATGCAGGTGTGAAGGATATTTTGGTGCAGACATAAGTGATAGGGAAGAGATGCAGGTGGATTAAAAACATTCAAGAATTCAACATGGAGATTCAAATTACCAATTTGGTAAGAGGACAGGGTCTAGCCAGGCTGATAGCATAAACAAATATTGAAGCAAACCAGATCTGTAATGTGGAAGGTAAGGATGAAATCATAACAAGTATTGAGCATACTCCATGGTATACAAATGTAATGCATTATCTAAAACATATGAAGTGTCCCGAAGGGTTGAATGATAATCAAAGGAGAACTTTAAATTTGCAAGCTTCTAAATATGTTTTTATAGAAGGGGACCTATTCTGGAAAAATAGGGATGGTATATTGTTGTTATGTCTAGATGAATCCCAGGAAAGATATGTTTTGACAGAAATGCATGAAGGGGTGTGTGGAGGCCAATATTATGCTAAGACTACTGCACACAATATTCTCAGGGCTGGTTATTTTTGTCCTAGGGTATTCAATGATTCCTTTGCATATGTGAGGAAGTGTGAGGCTTGTCAGAAATTTTCAGGAAAGTTGAAGTATCATGGAGCATTGCCACTTAGACCTTTGCAGCTGGAAGCACCTTTTCAACAATGGGGAGTTGATTTCATTGGGGAAATACAGGAAAGATCAAGTGGAGGACATAGGTGGATACTAGTGGGCACAAATTATTTTACTAAGTGGGTGGAGGCTATCCCAACTAGGCAAGCAACGAGCAAAGTGGTAGTGAATTTCCTGATGGAGAATGTTATGACTAGGTTTGGCACTCTAGTCAAATTGATCACAGATAATAGGATGTGTTTTAGATCAGATGAGTTTAAATATTTTTGAAAAACATATGGAATTAATATTTCTTATTCTACCCCATATCATCCACAAGCCAATGGTTAGGCAGAGTCAAGCAATAAAAATCTTTTGAAGATAGTAAGGAAAATGATTGATACAAATAAAGGGCATGGGATTCAAAGTTAATATTCACTGTGTGGGAAAATAGGATTATAGTGAAGAAGGCAACTGGAAAATCTCCATTTAAATTGGTGTATGGGACACAAGCTAGGATGCCATTGTAGAATATTTTGCCAGTATATAACTTTATTCTGCAAGAAAACTTAGATATTTCTGATCTAATGGAGGAAAGAATGGAACAACTTGTAGAGCTTGATGAAGTGAGAATAGTGGCTCAGAAAAATGTGAAATTGCAGTCACAAATGAAATAAGTTTTTGATAAAAATGCCAAGAGGAGAAAGTTTGAAAAGGATGACTGGGTATTGACGTGGAATGCTCGGTGTCAGGATAAGGGGAAGCATGGCAAGTTTGAAGCTTTATGGCTGGGCCCTTTTGTGATAACTGGTAAAGGAGGTGAAAATTCATATTTCTTGTAGAATATGTCTGGAGAAGAGCAGGATTTTCCTGTACATGGGAAGTTCCTAAAGCATTTCTTCTCTTGAAGATCAGTAGAGGGTCAAGGATTTCCAGTGCATGGATAATTCTTAATAACTCTCTTTAAATGTTATTTCCATGCATAGTAGTTTAGCAAATTTTGAGAGGTCTAGGTTTACCAGTTCATGGACACTCTCAGGGATCCCCTTATTGAAAACTTTGTTTTCCTTCCATGTATAGTAGATTAGGGTCATTTTTGCCTTCCATGCTCCACTTTCCATCTTTCGTCTCTTTCACTCTTTCATTCCCTCCATTCTCCATTTCTTTCATTGTCTTGTCCATTCATGTCTTGGTCTACTCTCCTAGTTGCATTCTGGATTCTTACAGTGATTGCATAACCACTCATCCCCAACAAGAGCCACTGTTAGAACCAAAATTTTCAATTAAAATCCTAAGCCTTTTTATCCATTTAAGCCCATATTTGCCTATCTTTTCATAACAATTCTTCATTTCATTCCCCGTCCACTTTATCATACACTTCAAATCCTTACCACTCCCTTAGAAATCATTTCATATGTCCTTCATTGCTTTACCACAACCTCCCATAATGAGCTCGCGGTATGGCAGTAGCAGCTAACGGAGTAGGTAGAAGATAGTCACCGTAGTACCACTGACAATCAAGCCAGTGACCGTGGTAGCGGTTAGCAGACGATGAAGGGGGAGCCATCGCGTTACCATGGAAAATCATCTGATAGACCATGGTGACTGTGGTGATAGGGTTAGCAATTGGCGAGTCAACAAAGTGGTGAACGGGTAGCATTTACTGCAATACCGTAGCCACTAAAACAATGACCATGGTGATAGTAGTAAGTGGCTAGCCATCAGCAATGAGCATACCATGGTACCGCACATGGTCAAACCATAGACCATGGTGGTCGCAGTGAGCAGGAAGTGGTTAATAGAAACAACAAGGAGATGGTGAATGGTTGGCAGGCTGACAGTGGTGAATGAGTAGAAGTTACCATGATACCGTAGCCGCTAAAACAAAGACCACGGTAATGCAGTAACAGTGAAGGCGATGACAAACAGTCAACAATGAAGGAAGAACCACATTACTATGCACAGTCTGAACATAGACCGTGGTGACTATGGTCATCTACGAGATAACCGACAAGGCAGTAACAAGACAGTCACCGCTATACCGCAACCAGTCAACAAGTTGACCGCGGTAGAGAGGTATAAGCAACGACAGCCACCGGAAAATTTCTAAGTGAAAATTTAAAAGCTTGACTATTGTTAAAAATATTTAAATTGTTGATAAGGAAACTTATTTAAATATTTCATTCCTATCGGAATGCAAAACTGTTATGGCGGGTAAAATGAAAGGTCATGATTGTTTGAGCTATGATGTATAAATGTTTGATAAAAATTAGTCACAGGGATTCGAGAGGTGTGGGATTTTTTCCACTGTAATAACAGAACTGGGATAAGAGAAATGAAGATTCCTTCTTGAAACTAGATGTAATGGAGTAAACATTTTGAAACTGGTGCAATTTTTTTGAGTTTGTTTGTTAAGATGACATAATTGGTGAATTTCATATCAGGTTGCTTCCAATTAAAATTTCTTAAATCATTTAAATCAGGATAACAAGTATATATCTAGTTTATCATGGTGCAATTTTCACTTTGTTTGGTTTGATTAATAGGTGTCTGCAAAGTCAGAATTAAATTATTTTAAGCAAGTCACAGTGATTTTATAATTTTGGTTGGATGTTTAAAGAAGAACTTGGTAGGAAAATGTTCAAGAGTAATTTATGAAAGCCATAAATTGGGTGAAATGATATGCCAGTCATAGAATTTCATACCTTAAATATGTTTAACAATTTGAAGTAAGTTGGATAGGGAAGCACCTTGAATCCTTGTTATTTTGACTCCGTTACCCAATAGATAGAAGACACTGATCTGCCATATCCCAGAGGATTAAATTCCCAACAAACAATATATTCAAAACGTTTCATTTTTGTAGTAGGATTAGTTGCAATATCCTTTTGTCTATCCATTCTCAATTGCCATTGTGGGTAGACTATTTAGCAGGAAATTCATTTCAAATATGCATGTTTCACATAGGTTCACCCGCCTAGGTCTAGAAAAACCTAAAGAGTAGAAGGTTTAATTGCATAATTGGCCTTGTATGTTGTCCAAGAATGTTGTAAGGGCCTGGAAAAATATTATGTTTAAAACCTGCATTTGTGAGAACCAACAAGCACTTTGGACTTGACAAAACCTTGGAGCAAGTTAGGAGGTTTTACTTTTGGCCTAAAATGTAGGTTGATGTAAATTTTTTTTTGGAGAATTGCACTCTATGCCAAAGGGTAAAGGGAAGTACTTCAAATTCTGGCCTATACCAACCTCTACCAATCCCAAATAGACATTGGGAGAGTATAAGTATGGATTTTTTCTTAGGATTTCCTAAGACTCAAAGGGGAGTTGATAGTGTCTTTGTAGTGGTGGATAGGTTCAACAAAATGGCACACTTTATTCCTTGTAGAAGTACTAATGATGCCACTAATATTTCCAGACTATTCTTCAAATAAATTTTGAGGATCCATGGTGTTGATTTGAGCATTGTGTTAGATAGGGATTCCAAATTCATTGGTCACTTTTGGAGGACCCTATGGAAGAAGTTAGGGACAAATTTGCAATATAGTTCTACCTACCATCCTCAAACAAATGGACAAATAGAGGTGGTCAATATATCACTTGGTAATTTTTAAGGTGCTTGACAAAAGAGCATGGTATTCAATGGGATTTGGTGTTGCCCCAAGTAGAATATGCTTACAATGATTCCCTAAATAGAAGCATAGGAAAAATTACCTTTGAGGTAGTGTATGGAATGAACCCAACGGGAATCTTTGAGTTGAGAGATTTAAAGGGGATGGAGAAGAGAAGTGTAGAAGGAGAGGAGTTTTCCATTGCAATGAAATCAATTCATGATCAAGTGAAGGAGAATCTCAAGAAGAGTGTGGAAAAGTACAAAGACAGGGAAGATTTGAAAAGGAGGAATGTTCAGTATAAGGTGGGAGATCTGGTTTTTGCATACTTGAAGAAGGAAAGGCTACCCAAGGGAAAATATTAAAAGTTACAAATGAATAAAATAGGCCCTTGCAAGATCATTCACAATTTTGGACAAAATTCCTATGAGATAGCACTCCCTCCTAGAGTGGCTACTCCCCCATTTTTAATGTTGTTGACTTTTACCCCTTTAAGGGATCTTTGGATGCAGGTGCAAGTGTTGAAGATGATGAATATTGGGTGCAGGACCTTCCACCATCTGAACCTTTGAAGCTTGAGGCTATCCTAGCCACTAAGGAGGTGAAAAGGACAAGAAAGAAGGTATATAATGAATTTTTGGTTAAGTGGCAGGGTCTTCCACCTGAAGATGCAAATTGGATGAGTGAAGAAGATATCAAACAACATGGTATCACTTTGCAGCAACTGATCTCAGGTGGTACTTGAGATCTCTTCCACCTTGAGTGTATGGTGTAGGGGCACCTTGGGATGTAAATGCCTCAATGAGGATTTGGTGAATTTTGTTTTGTTTTTCAAGTTGGTTGCAATGTAATAAGCTCCAAAGGACCATTCTCAGTAGTTTAAAATTATTCTTATTTATTTTTGACGAGTTTTCAAAGTTTGAGCTAGGTTTCCTCCTCACCATGTAAACTTAGTGCATCTAGGCCAAGAAAAGAATCAAGGTGCCATGATGCAACCAGGTATTTGAGGGGTGATATCTTGTTTTTTCCAATTTTTTTAAGGTTTCTAGACATCTTTTAAGTTTGTCATGGAGTCAAGTTCTTTGGTGATTATTTAAGTTGTCCTAATTAGGGCAACTTGGGGTAAAAATGATGTTTGTTAGTTTCCAATGGCCCTCTAATTAAAAATATGGTTGAGGGAAATTGGAAGGAGGTTAGAAGTGTTTAAATATGCCTCTCTTGGTTGAGGAAAGTTTGGTTGTGATGTTGGAGAGAAGATCTAATAAAAAGAACTTTGTTTTCCTCTATTTTTTTGTGTAAATTGTTGATCCCATACTTGGTATGGTTTGTAGCTTCATTGTAAGACTCGAAGGCTATAATGGATTGAAGGAGGGTTGAGTTGAATTCAATTTGGTGGTGGTTTGGTGAAAAACCATTGAGTATTGGAGGATTTATACCCAATTTAGTGAAACTGGTCAAAAAACCCTCAAAAGTTGGGTTTTGACCAAAAGATATTTACAACTCGCCATTCCTTCTTTATTAAGGTGTAATATTTCGTGGGATGGTAGAGTGCGTCATGTATTTTATGTTTTTTATGGTCTTGGAGAGTGGTAGAGGGTTTGGAGTGTCTTTGTGGTGACTTTAGGCTTGGCATCCTCATGTGACAAGCCTAATTACAGTGCAAAAGTCTGATTTTGGTAATTTATGGGTTGATATTTTTGTGTAAATTTCCTGAAAGGTGTTGAAATGTGTGGGTTAATGCTGTGAGAAACATATTATTGGCTTAGGGGATTTGGGGTGTGCCTAGATAGTTTGGTTCCTGTCTAGAATAGTCAAAATTCTTCCTTGTAGTGTTGGAAAAAAGTTGATCTTTGTGTTTGTTCTGATCAATGTCATGCCTTGAAGCTTAGAGGGCTTGTAATGGTCTATTGGAGGAGTCTCAAACAAAGGTCGTTTGTTTGATCCTTAAATTTTTAGGGGTTTTGTGTTGACTATCCTAGTTGATAGGGCTACAAGGGAAATAGGCCTAGTGTTGCATTGTTGAGTAGTTGAGGGTTCTCAAGCATAGGAATGATATGTATGAGTGTAACTTAGTGAGCTCAAGTTTCCTATGCCCATTTCAACCCTCTGATCATGTTTGATCTAGCAGATTCCATGTTAGTGGTTGGGTCACCTTGTGGAGTCAAGTGAGGTTTGGTGTTTAGTGGGAATATTTGAGAGAAGTTGTGTCATTTCTCTTCTTGGTTGATCCACTTTGCATCAATCTCTCCCTCCCTCCCTCCCTATATAATTATTATTTCTCCCTATCTAAATCTCTCCCTCCCTCTCTCTCTAACTCTTGCTACCTCTATATCTCTCTCAATAAGTATCTATCTAGGTTATAATTCACCCATGTTTCTAGGAAGAAAATGTGTCTTCCATGCTCAAAAAATCATCTTAATAGGAGAAAGTGTGTTATAATATGATCATGTTCCTATAAAAATAAAAATCCTCTTTGTATCTCTC
This sequence comes from Sequoiadendron giganteum, assembly GCA_007115665.2. Taxonomy (NCBI): domain Eukaryota; kingdom Viridiplantae; phylum Streptophyta; class Pinopsida; order Cupressales; family Cupressaceae; genus Sequoiadendron; species Sequoiadendron giganteum. The sequence continues at coordinate 310,948,271 of CM021108.1, forward strand.
TCCATATTTATTTTCATCCCTCTCTTTGTCTCTCCCTCCCTCCCTGTCTCTCACTCCTCCATTTGTCTCTCCAATGTGCTCTCATTTCTATGAAGAATTCAAAGTTGAGGGTTTAGGGTTGATGGTTGAGAGTATATTGTTTAGGGTTGAGGGTATAGGTTTTAGTGCTAATTATTAATGTTAATATTTAGGTTTTAGTGTATAGAATTTAAGTTGCATCTCCTAGTGTTTATAGTTTATGGTGTATGGTTTATGGTAAATGATAGAGGGTTGAGGGTCAACCTACCTCTTTATATATCATCTCACATCTCCCCCCCTCTCATGTTTTCTCCTACACTAAAAGCATCATGTTCTTGAATCTAACTATTGTTCTATCTCTCCCTCCAACTTAGTCTCTAACTCTCTCTACATCTCTCCATCAATATTCATCTCTTTGTACCTCCACCCCCCCACAAAAAAATCTCTTTATCCCTCTCCCTCCCTCCATCCCCCCCTTTGTACTATTTTTTCTCAAATATCTCTTTGTCTCCCTCTATCCCCTCCTTTTTCTACTCATTTTCTCCCATGTATCTTTGTGTCTCTCTATACATAACTCTCCCTAACTCTAATTCTTCTTTCTCCCAATCTACATCTCTCCATCCTTCCCTCCCTATCTCTAATTATTTTTTCTCACTATCTACATCTCTCTCTAACTCTCTTTACCTCTCTATCTCTCTCAATATGTCTCCATCTAGATTATGATTTACTCATGTTTCTAGGAAGAAAATGTTTCCCTTTCTCAAAAAATCATCTTAATAGGATTGTATAGGGTTGAGGGTATATTGTTTAGGAGTGTATAGGGTTGAGGGTATATCATTTAGGAGTGTATAGGGTTGAGGTTTCATCCAATAGGATTTAGGGCCTAGGGTTGAGAGATATGGTTTAGGGTTGATGGTTTATTATATGTTCCTTAGGGTCGAAGGTTGAGGGATATGATTTATGGTCAAGGGTATATGGTATTTGGTTGAGGGTTGAGGGTTTAGCCTATAGGATTTAAGGCCTAGGGTTGAGGGATAGGTTTTAGGGTTAAGGGTATAGGGTATAAGTTTTAAGGTTGAGGGTATATGGTATAGGGTTTAGTATGTGGTTTCAGTTTGAGAGTATAAGATTGAGTTATAAGGTTTAGGTTTGAGGGTTGAAGGTATAAGGTTTAGGGTAGAGTGTATATGTTTTATGACCTAGGGTTGAGTGTAGGGTTTAGAGTATAGGGTATTGTTAATATAGACCTACTGCCACTACACCAAAAGCCTAAGCTATTAGTGAAGGTAACATCAGAGAGGTTAAGGGGTATCGACGAGGGTTGAGGGTCCCACATGACAATAGTTTACCCCCCATTTGAGAGGTCGACAAACTTAGTTGACTACAAGATGGAAAGAGTGTCAAGAGTGGAAATTTAACCCTTCCTAGTAGAGTCACCAATTTTGTTAACACAAACTAACTGCCACTACACCAAAAGCCTAAGTTGTTAGTGATGGAAACATTGGAGAGGTTAAGGGGTACTAACAAGGGTTGAGGGTCCCACGTGACAATAGGTATGTGATATATTGTATAGGTTTGAGTGTATATCATTTATCAATTTATAGGGTTAAGGCTTCATCCAATAGACTTTAGGGCCTAAGGTTCATGGATATGGTTTAGGGTTGAGGGTATATGATATAGGTTTTAGGGTTGAGTGTATATGGTTGAGGGTTTATTATATAGGCCTTAGGGTCCAAGGTTGAGGGATAGGGTTTAGGGTCAAGAGGGTATATGGTATAGGGTTGAGGGTTTAACCTATTGGATTTAAGGCCTAGGGTTGAGGTATAGGGTTTAAGGTTGAGGGTATAGGACATAAGGTATAGGTTTGATGGTATAGGGTATAGGGTTGAGTATATGGTTTAGGGTTGAGAGTATAAGATTGAGTTATAAGGTTTAGGTTTGAGGGTATAGGAATCTTGAGGGTTTAAGGTTTAAGGTTTAGGGTAGAGTGTATAGGTTTGATGACCTAGGGCCGAGTGTAGGGTTTAAATTATAAGGTATATGATAGTGTATGTGGTTGAGGGTATATCATTTAGGAGTGTATAGGTTCGAGGGTTCAACCAATAGGCTTTAGAGCCTAAGGTTGAGGGATATGATTTAGGGTTGAGGGTGTATATGATATAGGGTTTAGGATTTAGCCTACATGATTTAAGGCTTAGGGTTGAAGTATACGATTGAAGGTTGAGTGTATAGGGTATAAGCTATAGGTTTGAGGGCATAGGGTTAAAGTTTAAGGGTATAGGGTATAGGGTTGAGCATATGGTATAGGGTTGAGAGTATAAGGTTGAGTTATAAGGTTTAGGTTTGAGGGTATAGGAACCTTGAGGATTGAAGGTATAAGTTTTACATTAGAGTGTATAATTTTTATGACCTAGTGTTGAGTGTAGGGTTTAAAGTATAGGGTGTATGATATAGTGTATAGTCTTGAGGGTATATTATTTAGGAGTGTATAGGGTTGAGGGTTCATCCAATAGGATTTGTTTTGAAGAAAAATAGGGTTTATCAAAATGAATTGATCAAGATGATGAACCACTAAATTTTTCTACAAAACATGCAATTATGTGCAAGGTATAATGCAAATAACAATTAGAAAACACTAACTATTATAGAAACAATAAGGGATAATTTAAGAGTTTGAAACAACGTGTATCTTACTAGAAAACACTAGTACACAAACAACAATATATGACTAAATAAACTACTAAAAATTGCATATAAATGACTAATTTTAGTCACGTGACTATTAGTAGTTTATTGCTGGTCATTTATAATGCGACCAAATTTATGACTAAAATTTTTAGTCATTTATTTAGTCATTGATTTTTAGTCATTGATTTGGTCATTGATTTGGTCATTGATTTGGTCATTGATTTAGTTATTGATTTAGTCATTGATTTAGTCATATATTTAGTCATTAATTTAGTTGAATATATTTATTCATTAATTTAGTCATATATTTAGTCATTGATTGTTGTTAACTGGTCATTTATTTAGTCATGGTATTCATTTATTTAGTCATTTATTTAGTCGTATATTTAGTCATTAATTTAGTCATATATTTAGTCATTAATTTAGTCATATATTTAGTCATTACTTTAGTCATATATTTAGTCACTACTTTAGTCGTATATTTAGTCATTAATTTAGTCATATATTTAGCCATTAATTTAGTCAATACTTTAGTCATATATTTAGTCATTTTTATTTACTGGTTTCCATTAATAAAAAATATTACTTATCAACTATCTAAAATATTTGCATAATAAAACAACAATGAGAAGGTAAAAATAGCTTATTTTATTAATCAAAAAGATATTACATTCAGTTGTGTAAGCTTGAAAATGGAGTTTCTATTTGATGTCCCAACATGAAAGAACTTGAAAAGATTACAATAAATTGCTGAGAGAGAAAAGAACTTGCTGAAATATGCTGCAAAACCTTGCCTTTATTTTGTTCAATAGATTACAAAAGAATAGGAACATGACTGTTCTTTTATATCATAACCTATAGTCCCTTACCCTTGTAATGCTTGTTGATCCTCTAACTGTCATTTGTGCATGACTGTTCTTTTATATCATAACCTACAGTCCCTTACCCTTGTAATGCATAAGTACATGATACATATTTGCAAAGGAACTTTCATTATATGATTGTGATAAAGCTCCAATAATCTATAGGTTGCCCTCATTCTGATTACTATCATCTTATGACCATGTTAATTGTTACTTAATTTTTTCTCTTACCATTGAAGTATCCCTTAAAAAAATTGATGATTTACCTCTTCATCTTCATATCTTCTTGGTTTCTTTATCACCAATCATGAATCCTACCAATTGAAGTAAATTTGAGTCATTGTCCACAACTATCCTGCCTATCATCAACTCCAAAAGAACAAAACCATAGTTGTAAACATCATATTTCTCATTAATACTTGAGGTTCTTGCATATTCAGGGTCAATATAACCAATAGTACCCATAACATAGGTGAAGGTGTGACTTTTGGCTGAGGAAATGCACTTGGCAATGCCAAATTCTGACAAATGTTCTTTGAAGTTGTCATCTAGAAGAATGTTAGATATCTTTACATCCCTGTGAACAATGCATTGGTTACAGTCATGATGAAGATATGATAATCCTTTTGTAGCACCATAGGCTATCTTTAGATGAGTATCCTAGTCTAATTTAATCTTCTTTGATGTTCCTACACAAAAATTTAAAATATTTGTTAGGTTCTCCCCAATCTATTTTGATCATATGGTAGAAATATTGATTGGACTCATATTTCATTAATCTATCATGTTTCTACATAACATCATTTTCTCACCATGTAGGATGTCCCAGAGACTTCCATTTACCATGTAGTCATAAAATAGAAATAAGAAAATATAGAACTACATAAAATGGAAAACAAATTTAAAAAAGAACCTGGAAGAAAGGATGCTAAAGACATTTAGCTACAGTTGGAACCTACATTTTTTGTACAGCCTTGACTCTGTCCACTTGGTCCAAAAAGAAAAGAATGTGAACCAAGTTAGAATCCCCACAAAATCATAAAGGATAAAAAACTTCATATGCTGACAACAACAAAATTAAATACTAAACAAGAACAAAATTGGAGAAATTGGCTTGGCAAATGAAGGTAGTAGGGTATTTCCAAATTCAATACTTTTACTTAATGTTGTGGTTAGAAGAAAAAATAATCATTTATCTACCACCATATTGAAAATTTAGCAATAGCATTTGGTTTGTTAAACATGGCCCCTGGTACAACTATTAGAGTTGTTAAGAACCTTTGAGTATGTTCTGATTTTCACACTGCATCTAAATTCATCTCCAATATTGTTGCAAGAGAGAATTTCGAGTTTATGTTTTTGAGCAATCTCTAGGTACACTTCTAGTGAAAGGATCATTAATGAAAAAAGAGATTTCATCTTCAGGTAAGCCTCTTTGATTGTTCATTTTGAATAGATTTTTCCATTTTGGTATTGTGTTCTTGTGGTGTTATTTACTATTAAGTTATTAACGTTTGGAAAAGAGCATTACCTTCGTATATGTCATTCTTGCTCTAAATTTCTATCCCATGTTTTGTATATGCATTGATTGTAATATCATTGTTTAGTTTAGTAGGAGAAATATATGTAAATTTCATTCCTTTTACTCTATGTATAGGGCTTTTTTTGTCAAATTCTAAATTTGATAAAGAATCAAAATGTAGTAAAGAAATGAATATAGATCCTACTTTAAATATTTGATCTAGCGATCCCATATGATATTCATGATTTTAAAAATAAAATGGAATTTTTTTCTTTAATAGGGACCTTTCCTCTTGATAGTTAATTTTTTTTACAACACTATAGTGAACTTGCAAACAACTACAATTCTAGTGGGAGGAAGCAATAGAATATGAAAATTTAGTATCAAGAATGAAATGCAAGGAGGACACACAGATGATGAAATATTTTCTTAACTTAAGAAACAAATTAGAACACACTTCAGGGAAATCAAACCTACAGGAACTACACAAAAAAAAATTTAAGCTGCAAAAATGTGAAATTTATAGAGGTCAAACAACAAGAATGAAATGCACTAGATTTTTCTTCTAATTTATTTTCTTTTTCTTTTTCTATAGCTAAACTCTGATCCTAAGTCTTAACATGCATTATGCAACTAACTTTGGTTCTATCTCAAAGTCAATATCAACCTAGAAATCAAAGATGACATGTATTCCAACGCCAGATCATGACATTTAAGTCTGAATTAGATCTATAATACTAAATATGTAGTATTAAAATAATAATTTTCATTAAAAAAACTTACAGTTCCAGCAAGAGCATAGGAAACCACAAGTGGGGGAGAAGCAAGGTAATTTGCATGATTCAAGGGATGAACACACCCTTCAAAGTTTCTATTTCCCGAAAGAATAGTTGCAGCAACTATATCTAAAAGAAAGCAATAAATGACCTATAAAATGATTAGAAGAGAAAATAATGTACAATAAATCCCTAATAGGAAAAAAAGAAAAAGAGATTTCACTCAACAAAAACACAAAGGCAGCCCTAAAGCCAAAATTTTGGTATCTAAACCAAAGAAAATTATATTTGATAAAATAAAGATGAGACAGAGCCTTCTTATGGAGTGAAAAATCTCAAGAATATTATGGGAAGCTTAAGAAATTAATTAGCTCATGCTAATACTTGGTATTCCCAATTTCTCACAACCATTTGTGGTAAATTCTAATGCTTCAAGTGAAGGATTGGAGTTGTGCTAATGCAAATGAATCATGCTATAACATTTGCAAGAAAAATGGTGAAAAATTCAAAAAGAACATATTCTATTATGCATGGTGGTAAGAATACACCACAAAAATCTAAAATCCTTGCTTGGCCAAGGTGATTTGGACAATCAACAACAAGTGATTGTCTTTTGGTCTTCATGACTTTCATTATTGAGATCTTAACTCATACTTTAAGTCTCACTATGATCACCATACCTACAACCATTCATGCATTTGTGTCATAAATCCTTTGCCTCTTGTGTTTATTTCCTCTTAGTTGCCTTTATGATTTTTATACTATAATTTATTTCCTCTATAGAATCTTCTATCATGGGCACGTCATATCCTTCTCATAATTGTCTTACTCCTTTTCAAGGATTTTTTATTAAATACTTATGGGCTTGCTTTCTCATGGACTGTCACTTCTCTTTTGACTATGTATTATGCTTCTATGGATATTTTTTCATACTCAATACCATCATCCTCACTTTGAAATAGAGAAAACAATTGATGTTTCATCAAATCTTAGGTTGAAAGTCCACTATCTTATGATGGCACTAATTTTTGATGATTGAGACTATTTTATTGTAGCAAGCTCTTGCTTGTTATCTTGGAAAAACAAGCTTATGGATTGTTAACATCCTGCTATTATCTTTTATAGTGCTGTATATTTGAAACCATATTCTAATTAGAATTTAGGTATGATCACTATCCTTTCTCTTGAATGCCCTTCCATCTCACTTTCCTTGCTCGCTTGACACTAATCATCTTGTAATTTTTATGACACAAACCTTTCAAAACTAGATCCACATCACCATTATCATTCTTATATAAACCCTAGGGTTAAGAACATGGGGTAAAATTGTGTCATTCCTCATGAAGATTGGGCTATAGATTTTGAACTAACTATCCTCTTTCATGACTATAACTTCATATTAGCCTTCCATTATGCATTTCATATTTCATAGATTCTAGCCCAATTGGATTTCCATGGCATGTAATATGATTATTCACTTGCTACAAACTATTCTTATCTTAGTTTCATGGAGAGAATTCACATTTTGTAGAAAAATATTTTAGTTTGAGAAATGTCATGGTTATGTAAATGGGTGAATTCGAGAAGGTGCAATAGGTTGTAGCATATTTGTTGATAGTAGTCATTTCTCTATCACTCGTCATTTTGTGCTCTCTTTTTCCCTCCTTTATGTGCATCCTTGCATTAAAATTATCAATTTTCAATTACTCCTCGTTATGGTCCTTCCCAATAGAGTTCACCATATATACAACTCCTCCATGGCATCAAGACTGATTCAGATAAATCTTTATAGTTTCAAACATATTCAATATAAGATAAATCTTTATAGTTTCAAATATATTCAACATAATTAAGCTCTAAAGAATGTCATTTTTATCTTAAAATCTCATTTTATGAGTTTCTTTCAAAGGAATTTTCCAATCGATCATAGTATTCATACAAAATAGTTGAATGATTGGGGAGTCAAAGTATGGTGAGCATAGCCTTCAAATTGGAACTACAAGAAAACCTTTCAAAACTCTAATACAACCAATCTAGCATTGTAATGCATATTTGATCAAGCATCATGTACATACTAAATACTATATATTATAATAAACACATAACATTTAGGAGCTTACTGTATTAGACATTGTTGCCTTCTTTTGTCCTCTACCACCACTCCCTAGCTTGCAATATTTTGCATCACTATTCTCATTAGAAGTAGCCCCTCTTCTCTTGTTACCCCTACCAACACCTCTTACCGCAAGCTTTGGATATTTTGCATCACCATTATCATTTGAACCTTGATTTGTCATGATATAATCAATAGACAAGTACACATCTATTTTTTGTAGTAGAAAAAATACATCCAAAAATATGTTTGAATAAAAATTAGTTAGAGAAAAAGAATCTAACTCTTCTAGTAGAGACAATATAGATAAATATAACTTTGAACACTCAAAAAATAAAATAGATTCACTTATTCTAATAGAGAAAATATAGAAGAAACTAAATTTAAATAATAAAAAAATAGAGTACATTTTTTTATTCTAGTAGAGAAATACAAGTGAAAATAATCCTCAAACAACTATAAGAATAAAATGCATTTGCTTCTTCTAGTAGAGGAACAACTAATGACAACTTTGAACATGTAGAAAAAAAGGCATCTAATTCTTCTAATACATAAAGCAAATATGAAAATAACATTGATCAACAATTAGTAGGAAAGAATGTTTCTGCTTCTTCTAGTAGATAAATTAAAGTTGCAAATAGCTATTAAAAATAACCTAAGTAGAATTGACTTGCATTTAAAACATTAGATACAATCTCCCAGACTTACAAATTTGGCATCTTCCATTTTCTCAAGAAAAAACTCTAAATAAAGCTGAGTCTAGTTAAGAAGTGCCTCCAATCTTCTAAAAACAAAATCACCAATTCGTTGAGTTCAATTTCTCATTTTTTTTCATCTTCATCCTCTTTTTTCTCACTCTTCCTCTAAGTGTTTCTCCTCTATGGCTAGATCTTTTGGAACCCTCAATACTTCCCCACTACATGGGGATTCATTATTGTCCAAATCAATCTGTAGATAACTTTCAGATCTTCCTTGTTCAAAGAATGTAATATGATAATTCAATTGGGATGTAATAATGCTTAATTAATAGATCAGTTCAAACATCAAAAACAAAAAATGTTTGACCTTTAAAACAAGAAAAAACCACAGGCTAGCAAATAGAAAACTATGGTCACAAAAGATCAAGATCAAATTGAGAAGCTTTCTTTCAATTTTACCAAAGCACCCTAAGCTTCCAAATCCATATATACCATGCAGAAATTAGGGTAATTCTACTTCAATTGGAAAAAAAATTAAAAATAAAAATCTTCACCTCATCTTCCAATACAAATATTGGTGAATCTGCATCTCCTTCAACCTTGGCAGCCACAACATTAACCATTTCCAAATCCTACATGGTAACTTTGGAAATCAAACTCAAAATAATTAAAAATATGTGAAATGATAACTATCAACAATTGTGGCTGGTATAACAAATGTCAAAAATAAAATAGAAAAATGAATACACATTCAACCTTTCCACTATCATTAATCTTGAATGACAGTGTAATTGGTATTTTTTCTTATAAGTAGCATTCAAACATGTTACAAATAAATTTAATTAAAAAATATATTATATGCTTGAGATCATGGATTTGGGAATTACAACAACATAAAAGCAAAGGCCCTCTTTACAAGTCTAATATTAAATATAGTTAAGATCATTAAATATCTCATTGCTGATGAAAGTCCCATGGAAAATATCAATAATTCCAACAAGATTGTAGCTCAAGTGGCAAGCTTAATGGTATTTCCAAACCACTCAACAATGCCAACATGGTTGTAGCTCAAGTGGCAAGCTTGATAGCATTTGCCAAACCAGGACATTATTGAATGTTAAGATATTTTAAAGCCCTACTGCTCAAACAAATTCACTTAATAATATTGAAGAGTACCAAAGGAACTATATCTTTAGTTGAAGTTGGATGAAACACTAACAACAATACCAAAATAGGCTCTCGTTGTAGACCTATGCTTTATTAAAAATACATGAAAACGTTCTTAGCAATAGAATCAATGCCCTCCAGATATGCTATTTGGTTGAAAACCCACAAAATTTATAGGACCCCTTACCCTTGCAATCTAGTATACTGTGAACATAAATCCAATGTCAACCATATAAAGTTGTAATTATCCATAACAATGAATTTCCAAATAAATCTACTAGTAGAAGAGGTAAAGAACAATGTTGCCTAAATTAAGTAGTCATATCCTCTTATCAAACAATTAAAAATATAGATGAAGTGAACACAAACCATGTAGAATTTATTTTCACGTAGTTTTACTAGAGCTTTGTCAGAATGCAAACAAGTAAATGGGAATTCTTCATTTTAACTTGAAGACAATGGTTCACAGCTAAGCCCTAGGCTCATAAAACCTTTTCATTTCTACGTGTTGTTTGATAATATTTCCTGAGGACATTTTATGTTAAAAAGTGTTCAAGTCGCTACAAAAAAATCATAACATAGGTAAAGAATAATTCCATTTAAAGATAACACATAAATCTAGAGGAATCATTTCCCTATATTTCTAATATTTCAAAATAAAATACTAAACCTTAGTGGATGTAATCACTAAGTACATTTTCATATAGAAATCTGGCTAACAATTTTGGGAAATTTTATCAATGGATAATATACTTGTGCTTAAATTTTAACAGACTTGGCAAAAAAATCATGGGAACAAACCTAAGCTTACTGCGTAGACTTCATGGTTTCTACATGATTCCAGGCAAGGTGGTGATGGCCAAAACAAACTAAAAATGATCAGGTCCAAACTAGGAACTAGCCCTTTTAGCCCTATCCCCTCAACTTATCACAAACTCACTCCTAGTTGCTTGTAGCCTTCCAAATCTACTTTACATCGCCTAACCAAACACCATTTTAGATTCACTTTATGGACTAACACAACATACCAAAAGGCTTCATGATGTTTCTTTGGAACAATATGGAGAATCAATTGATTATCCCTAGTTTTAGGCCACCAAACAACCCACTTTTTCAAAGGAATTACTCTCAAAACACCTAGTTAACCCAAAGAATCAATGAAAATTCCTTAATTAGGTAATAAAACCTCAAAATCCACCATTATCCATTGGTTCCATGACCTCTAAGATACTAAACCTTAAAACCCTCACTTTTGCCAATTCCCCAAGAGGGTTTATAGAAAATCCTACCTCCAGGGCTTATCTAACCCAACCAATTCCACCAACAGTTCATACATGGTCCACACAAACTCAAATATCCCTTACATAGACAATTCATTCAATACTTTGACAAAACCTTGTTTCAACACCCCATTTTCACTTGAAAAACACAGATTTTCCCTAGGGCATCACCCAAATCCTAACAACTTGTCTCCTTTGCCTTATAAACCATGAGAACACCTAAACTATCATGGGAGAATTCATTCCATTGAGTTAAAGGACTTGACAGTAGGCAGAATGACTTAGAACATCATTTAAACCCCAAACAAACCCTTCAGTTGCCTTCTACAGGAAGACTCAGAAAATTAAGGAAATCTCCCACAAAACTCAATGTCAAACTCTCAAACTTGATGAAAATGAAAGATAATTCATGTACCTATATAATATAATAAGATTCAAAGAAATTAGAGAGTGTACAGGTTTGTACAACTCATAGAAAGTACATAATTATAGAGAAAATGCAGAAAACTTTTTGCTATTGATATGAAAGTTTCAATACATCATTCATCAACACTTTCTCAAGCCTTTTGGAGGCTTTATATACATATTCCATTCCAAATTAACCACCCAAATGTCTATAACTTCCTTTTGAACTCCTATGAACCTTCATCTTCTTGAAAAGTTGCACTTTTGCAAATTGTTGCTATGACAACTTTACATAATTTTGCAACTTTTGACATTTTGACATAGATGACTCACAAATGACCCAATTACATAGAAAATGGTCTCAATAGACCTTATTAAATGAAAAAATACCCTAAAAACCTATACTTAGCATATTGAACTCCTAAAGTAAAGTTTATGTGCTTGGTGCTCCTGTACCACTACATTGCAAGAATTATAAGTAGCTGTGAAAAAGTATCTTCTAAGTTGTGTGGATCCAATTAACTACATTTCCAACTTAATTATTGTATTCTAACTAAAATAGTGGGATCAAATTTACAATGTTCACTCTTTCTAGAGTTTTTACCCTTTGGGGTTTCTCCAGATTAATCTTTGTGTATTAGTCCTTATGTCTTTTCTCACAAATTTATGCTCTTTTTTCATGTTTCCATTTCATTTACATCATGTTGAGCATATGGTACTAATTAATGCATTTTACTAAGGCGTAAAAAAGTGATTCCAAATGTTCTTTGTTGAGTTGACAAGTTCAGGTCTATTTGTGGTGAACACTATCTCCTAACTGTTCATTAATCAAAATTTACTCAAGAGACTGGTTGGGAGCCAATTGATGATTTTTTTCCCCAGATATGCTTAGGGAAATTCTGATAATAAGGACTCCCCTCCTTATGGCTTTCCTTTATTGGGCCTAGTCCTATTTATCAATTGTATGCCTTAAGTGTGCATTAATAGGGGAGATTCAACCATACATAAACCTTTCTAAAAGTATATACATCTCACACTAAAATTGGTTTCTTACATTTTGGGTGGGGGGCAGATACCTTCCATAGCACATGACAACCAGGTTTAATTTACTACCTTGTCACTTTTGCAACCAGCAAGAGATTGTTTAACACAACAAATGTCACAAATTTCTACATCAAAATCATGTCATATGACACTCATTTCTAAAATAATTAGAATTGTTCTAGTTCAGAGACTTGCATACATAATTTATCAATGTCATTGTAACATAAATGGCATGTATGATGAAGATACTTAAGATAAGTCAAAATTATTGCAAGAAAAGGATATCATGCAAAGAGTTGTGAATCCTTGATGAGAAGATGTACATGGATGCTCAATTATGTAATAAATGGAACATTGTGATGAAGAATAGCCTCTTCAAATTTGCATGATGGTTAATTTTAATTTCTAATATTATGGGGTTGGAATTCAACTATTATAAATTTCATGATAACACTTGATAATACCTAGACTATAATATATTGATATATGTTGTATCCACGAAACAAAATTTTGAAAATATATATTTTGGATCTCTAACAACTTGTTACATAGCTGTCCATTTCCAATCCACATTGTAGAGGTGTAAATTGAAACACCAAATTTTTTAATAGCTAAGATTATTCTACAATAAATCTTGTGTTCATGCAAATTTATTCCTAGGATAAAATTACTTGATAAATTACTCCATTTTTTTCATGCAATTCTCGTAAATAAGTGCCTTTGCAATTAGATTTCTAATGGTAATTTTCAAACTTGCTTATTGCTGAAATTGTTGTTCACAAAGTTATTGTCCTTGCAATTGTTTGTATCATGGATCAAGTGTTTTCAATAACTTCAGCCTTGGTTTATATGGATACTTTCTCTCCATATCCCAAGGGGTTCCCTAGCAAGTCACATTAAAATAGAAATTAAATGTTAACTAGTGGTACGAGTTTGATATCATCCAACTAAACATGTTTTTTCATTGTTTAAATAATAAAGGTTAATAAATTCTAGATATTTATAAGTCATCAATAATTTTGATCAATGTTGACCAAAAGAACTCACCTCCAATGATTCTGGTAACAATTAGTTGCACTTAATGTTACAAGAAAGAAGCTCCCTCAAGAGAAAATTAATAGAGAAAATAATTAGAACAAAATTTGTGGCATGGAAATGTGATCAAATTCACCCTAATTTTATCTCTTTAAACAACAACTATAATAGTTCATTTTAAAGTAGTAACAATACGTTAATCTGTTGCTTAATAGATGGAGAGGAAATAAATATAAAATTATCTTCCTTAAAATTATAATTATCCAACAATAGAAATTTCTTTCATAGTATTTTTTCTACAAGCAAAGTCTAAACATACAAAAGTATTTCAATACTAAATGCACAACGACCACCATAAGGATTCAACAAACAAAAAGACACATGGATGAAGCTTACAAATTTGGAAGCTTTTCTCTTTGATTCCAAAAGGTTAAATTTTTTTGGAGCATCTCTTAGAAATATTTCAACATAATGGAGCAAGAAAAGCTCACAATCAAAGCAATTATCTTGCTGAGTAGGGATAACTTTAAGAAACCCCCCCCTCAGCAAAGGTGTAAAATCTTGGCGAATCTTTCCTATTATTTGAAAAATATATTAATTTTCCTTAGCGAATCTTATGCACATTATTCAAAAATTTGTAAAATCCTGGAAAATCTTAATGGATAATTGGTAAAAAAAAATAATCACATTGGCGAATCCTAGTGAATAATCACTAAAACGATTCATTAAAATGGTGAATCTCTCCTTTAAAAATTTGCATAGTTGGTCGACGCAGTTCCCCCATATTTTTTTCTTTTTTGTAATATTGAAGTAGGGGCCTGGGGGCGGCAACCACCGGCGGGGTCAAGGGGGAAAAGCCCCCTTGAGGGGGTCGAGGGGGCAACGCCCCCTCACGAGGTCCGAGGAATCAACCTGTAGTTGTTGGATTAAAAAGTTAAGCGATGATTTGATGACAATAATTAAAAGCCCTATTCAAGGCTAAAATATCTGTAAAATTAAATGGTCATTTATTATTGTGGCAATATTTCCCTAAAATCAATGGTAGGAGTATAATATTACTGGCGAATATAATCGATATTTGTGATTATAGTATAAATTGTTGGCGAATCAGTTTCAATGACAAGTCGTTTAAAATATAATACATAGGCGAATTAATCAAGACAAAATTTTTTTATTGCAAAAACTTGGCGATTCAACATCATTTTTAGCTTGTACTATTCGCCATTTTTGGAGGTCCCGATTTCAATAATTCGCCAATTGGCAAAAATTCGCCACTAAAGTTATCCCTATTGTTGAGGTGCCTGGGAAGCAAAGAAATAACATAATTTAGAATATGATATTGAGCCAATTAAAATCAAATAATACCATGGTCCTATTGTATCTGTTATAAAATTATAGAAATACAGAAGGATAGCCATCTTTTTCAACAACAATAAACTACTAGTCAAAGAGAATCCATTTAAGTAAATAAAAATTCAAGCGTGACCAATCACAACAGAAATATAGCAATGTAAGAAAAAGATCAAAACAATTATCTTGTTGAGTGTGGGGAGCAAAGAGAGAACAAAACTTAGAAGCATATCCTCATTGCATCTTTTGTTATAAAATTATAGAAATACACAACCATAGCTATCTTTTCAAACAACAATACACTACTAACCAAAGAAAATCAATTAAAGTAATAACTAGAATAGATATCTTAAATACATATATCTAAAAGATGCTGAGAAATATCAATCTTGAGTCACCTATATTGGATTTTTGACATAGATTAGATTGCCCCCTCAAGTTTTATATCTCTTAGTGTCCTTTAGATGGGTGTATTAAGATATCTATGCTAGTTTAAGTTAAGGAATTTTTATTATCAAATCACTCAATTACAACTCTCATTGTTCCCATTGTAGTTATTCCTATCAACATAATAACTCAAGCATGACCAACTATTGTAGAAATATATAACAATTTAGAATAAGAATAAGCAATGGTCCTTGTCATAGATCCATAACTTCAAGTACTTAAGGGAAATTGTCCTTGAGTAATACATAAGCTTCAAAAAAATTTATAGTCAAAACTTGTAGCCTCATGTGATGACCATATTCTATATTAACTAATATAGTAGCTTCCAAAAGCAATGCTAATGGTCATTTAATTATTTTACTAATTTCTTATGAATTGATTATTTTTATTATTTGTAGAGACCTATAATTATATGTTGGTGGTGCAGGAGCACCTAGGAAACACTAGGCATAGGAAATTTTGCTTTTGAAGTTATAAGGTCATGTTGACCATTGCAATTGAGTTAGAGACTTAATAAAATGCCTTGGTCAGGATCTATCAGGAGCTATCAAGAGCTCTCAGGAGTGGAAAATTTGATGAGTTTAGACACTCACTTTTGTTAGTTTCTAGGAAATTGGCAAAGGTGGCAAAATGGAACATTTTGCACTTTTGCCACCTTGTAACTAAAATGTCCGACCAAGGAAGGTATAACCACTTTGGGAAACCTATATAAGGGGTGCCTCAACCTGTGTGAAAGGTTGAAAGGCATTGGAAGGTTTTTGTAATTTGAAATTTCATGAATGTTAAGTGAGGACAATGAGAAGTATTTCTTGAATTTCTGTGTTTTCTTTGCATTTCGGTGTTTAAGAGTGATCATGGCTCTGTAGTTTGTTATAATCTATAGTGTTTGCTATGTTCTAAGCTTGTGTGTTAGTTTTAGGGTGAGTTTCCAATTTGCAGGAGTGTTTGGTAGTTAATTTTTTGTTGTTTTAGTTGCTGATTTGACTAGCAACCTGTCAAGAATGGGGTCTTAGTCCATGTTCCCACTATACCTAGTGTACGGCCTTTTGGGGATTGGGGCTAGACTCCATGTTTGTAAATATGGTAGCATTAGGAGTAGGTAGGAGAAAACAAAGCTCTATGGAAGACTTCTCCTAGGTGAGCTTGACAGTGCCCGACTAGGAAAGTCAAGGAGTGCAAAGCACTTGGCTTGCAGGGGTGACCTTTCCCTGCCAAACCACGTGGTAGAAAGGTAGATGGAGGTCCTGTAGAGGCTTGGTAACAATGAGGAGGCTTCACCAGTCCGTTTGATGGGAGAACAAATTAACAGTTCACCGGGTGGTCAGGAAATGGCTCTAAAAGACCTAAATTTGCTCATTTGAAGGATAGGCCTATGTACGGTCAAGCAAGGGTTGAGACCTTGAAAATCTTGAAGAGTTAGGTATCAGAACCAAGAACCCACAAAAAATATTTGAGGTTGTTTGGAAGAGTTTGGTGAACCATCCATCTTTCTTGAGTTAGGAGGGCTAATTAGGGCTCTAGGGCTTGTAGCCTTTTTAACCCTAGGTGAGGGTTTGGAGTTAGTGATGGACAAAGGGAGAAACATGGAGTTATCAACACCAAGGTGTGATGGTGGGAAGTTGTTGGAAGCATTTCCACACCCCTGCAAAGAACAAACTAAGAATTGAGAGTGATTGAACTTTAGGGAAGATTAAGGGTTAAGGAAAGAAAAGAATCAAGGCACCAAGATTGGCTTAGTAGATAAAGAGTGAAATGATAGTGGGGTTGGCCAGTAGAACCAGGGGTATCTATACAGGAGATAGGACCTAAAGGTTAAGGTGGGAGAGTCACCTAGGAGTTCTTGAGAACAAGGACCTAGAGCATGGAACAATGATTGTTCCATCCAACCCTACCCTATCAGATTGGTATTAGAGCAAGTTAAAGATTTGGGATTAAGAGTTGTATGTCAGACCTTGAATCTAATGGTTCCACAAAAATGGTGAGCAATGCAAAGTTATCAAGAGACCTGACAGAGCAACAAGAGAAAAACAAACAAATTGAAGAGGCATTTGAAGAGATGAAGCAAAGGTTAGAAGAGGTGGTAGAGGTTGCAGGCAAGATGAAGGTACAACTAGTAGTAGTTAGAGACAAGGCTGAGGATCAGGTTGAGGAAGACATAGAGCCAGAACCTAATCCTCCACTAAAGGAGGAACCCTTCCTCAAAGCATTGAAGGCTTGGAGTGGTAAAGCACTAGAAGGCATTCCCATCTTCACAGGTAGAATGGATGCAGAGTTGGTTATGGACTGGATAGAAGGGATGGAGAATCACTTTGAATGTGATGGAGTTACTGAGGCACAAAAGGTGAAGATATCCAAATCAAGGTTAAGGGGACAAGCACTGACTTGGTGGAAGTTCTTACAAGAAGAAAGAGAGAATGAAGGCAAGAAACAAATTTCAAGTTGGAAAGCTATGGTGGCTAAAGTGAAGGAGTATTATCTACCTGAAGACTATGAGGTCCAATTGCATAAGAAGAGGCAAAACCTTAGGCAAAGAGACCTAGATGTAGCTGCCTACATAGGGGATTTCCAAAAACTAAGTCTTAGGTCTAGGGTGCAAGAAGTGGAAAGCATCAAGGTGGAAAGGTATCTAAATGGCCTCAAATGAAACATCCAAGAAGAGTTGAGTCTTTTTACACTCACCAATCTCCATAGTTGTTTTCAAATGGCTTTTAAGGTGGAGGAGAAGCTGAAAAAGAAACAAGACTCCAATTCTAAAGGTAGAGGCAAAGGTAGAGATGAAAGGGATCAAAGAGGGCAAAGAGGTGGCTACCATGGTAGAGGAAATGAGCAAAGAAACCAAGGTGAATCTAAACTCACAGAGCATGGAGGTGAAACATCTTCTAGAGGAGGTGAATCAAATAGAGGAAGAGGAGTAGGCAGGAGCAATTCATACGTTGCTACCATGAAATGTTACCATTGTGGTCAAGTAGGCCATCCAGCTTATAAGTGCCCGGAGAAACCATCATCTTCAAATGCTAAGAAGAGGGTGGCATATGCACAAGAGGACACCATGAACACCAAATCACTTGATGTCAGTCATATAGAATCTGAAATGGGGGAGAATCTGATGTTTAGGAGAGTCTTGATCAGACAACCGGTCAAGGAAGAACCAAAACAAAGAAGGGCTCTATTTAGAGTGAGATGCAAGATACTTGGGAAAGTATGAAAAGTCATTGTAGATTCAGGTCAATAGACAATATCATCTCAAATGAGGTAGTAAAGAAGCTAAAATTGGAGAAGGTACCCCACAATAACCCCTAAAAAGTCACATGGTTAAACGAAGGGCAGAGTGTGCTTGTTAATGAGCAAGTAACGGTTGAGTTCTCTATTGGAGGGTACAAGGATAAGCTAATGTGTGATGTATTACCCATGGATGCATGCCATATACTATTGGAAAGGCCATGGAAATATGACAGGAGTGCCATCTATGATGGAAAGGAGAACACAATCTCATTTAAGAAGGATGGGAAGACCTTTAAGTTGCAGTCATTGTTAGAAGAGGATGAAGTACAATCAAAGACACCAAGTTTTTTGTTGAGCAGTGGTAAAGAGTTCCTTAACACCTTACATGAAGTAGGAGAAGGTTATGTGATGATGGTGCAACCCAAAGAGGAAGAAAAGACTGAAAAACCAGTCATACTCGGAGTAGACCAGAATTTGCTTGAGAAGTATAAGGATATAGTAAGTGATGGTACACCTACAACTTTACCTCCTAAAAGAGCTATTAGTCATCAAATTGACTTCATACCTAGAGCATCATTGCCTAACAAAGTAGCTTACAAGCTTACACCGGATCAGAATTTAGAGGTAGCTAGACAAGTACAAGAGTTAATGGATCAAGGATTGATTAGGAAGAGCATCAACCCATGTGCACTACCAGTAGTCTTAGCAACAAAGAAAGGAGGCAAGTGGAGGTTATGTACTCATTCTAGAGAAATAAATAGAATCACAATCAGGTATAGGTTCCCTATTCCTAGGATTGAAGACTTGATGGATTGTCTTGGAGGAGCTCAGTACTACACCAAGTTGGATCTCAAGAGTGGATAACATCAAATCAAAATCAAGGATGTTGATGAGTGGAAGACAACATTCAAGACAACAGATGGGTTGTATGAGTGGAGAGTGAAACCATTTGGCCTCTCTAATGCCCCTAGCACATTCATGAGGCTCATGAATGAAGTACTCAAAGACTTTACAAGGATATTTGTGGTGGTATATCTTGATGATATACTCATCTTCAACAAGACAGAAGAAGAACATCTAAAGCATGTGGAGATGGTTCTTAGAAGGCTACAAGAGGAGAAGTTAGCCATCAACCTAGAGAAGTGTGAATTCTTTAAACAAGAGCTGATATATTTGGGTTTTGTAGTGTCACAAGGATCATTGAAAATGGAACCAAGCAAGGTGGAAGCTATCCTAAACTGGCCTACACCAAATACAGGGATTGAGGTAAGAAATTTCCATGGATTGGCTCAATTTTATAGGAAATTCATAAGAAACTTTAGTGGCATATGTGCACCAGTCCTAGAGACAATCAAGGGTGGTTTGAAAACTAAGTTTGTATGGACTCAAGAAGCCAAGAAAGGGTTTGAGAAATTGAAACAAGAAGTGGAAACTCAACCCATTATCTTATTACCAAGCTTTGAGAAATTGTTTACAGTGGAATGTGATGCTAGTGGAATGGCAGTAGGAGGAGTGCTTAGTCAAGAAGGCAGACCTATAGCTTTCTTTAGCAAGAAGCTCATTGAAGCTAAGAAGAAATGCTCAACCTATGATCTAGAACTTTATGCTTTGGTTCAGTCACTTAAGAAGTGGAGGAATTACCTTCTACCCAAGGAGTTTGTATTATGTACTGACAATCAGGCACTTAGCTATATCAATAGCCAAGAGAAGTTGAGCAATAGACATTTGAAGTGGATGGAGTACATCCAAGCTTTTACCTTCACCATCAAGCACAAGAAGGGACAATTGAAAAAGGTAGTAGATGCATTGAGTAGAATATTGCTGATAGTCCAAGAGATACAGATCAAGAGCATTGGCATAGAGAGTTTCAAAGATCTCTATGGGGAAGATGAAGATTTCTCAGAGGCCTACAAGGTATGTTCTGACTTTGAGAATCATTTTCATATCCAATACTCAGAGTATACTTTGAAAAGTGGATTATTGTTTAAAGGGAATCAGTTGTGTGTTCCAAAAGGTTCAATGAGAGAAAACCTCATTCAGGAAAAGCATAATGGTAGTCTTAGTGGACATTTTGGCATCAATAAGACATTAGAACTAGTGCAAAGGTTCTACTACTAGCCTAAGTTGTCAAGAGATGTCAAGAGGTATGTGGAGCAATGTGTTGTGTGTATGAAATACAAGGGAGGAGCTAGTAATTCTAGCCTATATTAACCCCTACCCATTCCTAACAGACCTTGGGAGTGTGTGAGCATGGATTTTGTGGTAGGACTCCCTAAGACCAGGACTGGTTTTGATAGTGTATATGTAGTGGTGGACAGATTCAACAAAATGAGTCACTTTATTCCTTGCAAAACCACTCATGATGCTAGCTATATAGCTCACTTTTTCTTTAAGGAAATTGTAAGGATCCATGGCTTACCTTTAAGCATTGTTTCAGACAAGGATGTTAAATTCATGAGTCACTTTTGGAAGAATCTATGGAGTAGATTAGATACCAACCTATCTTTTTGATCAGCTTACCTTCCTCAAAACAATGGAAAAATAGAGGTGGTTAATAGGGTGCTAGGTAACCTTCTAAGGTGCTTAACTAAAGAATATGGACAAACATGGGACATGGTGATCTCATAGGTTGAGTATGCTTACAATGATAGTGTGAACCGGACCACAAGGAAGAGTCCTTTTGAGGTTGTGTATGGAATGCACCCAAGAGGGATATGTGAGCTCAGGGATCTAGGAGCTATGGAGAATAGGAGTGGACATGTTGAAGACTTCACTCAAACCATGAAAGAGATTCAGGAGTAGGTAAAGAGGACAGTCACTGAGGCTACCCAAAAATTGAAAGACAAGGTAGACATGTCAAGGAAGGATGTGCAATTTGTAGTAGGAGACTTTTTCATGGTTCACCTTAACAAATCAAGGTTGCAGAAGGGAATGTCAACCAAGTTGCAAATGAAAAGAGTATGACCATGCAAGATATTAGCCAAGTATAGGAAGAATGCATACAAGGTGGAGTTACCTTCTGATTTGGGAATTTCACCAATTTTCAATGTTGCAGATTTGATCAAGTACAAGGGACCAGTCAATGATGTAGCTCAGACCAGTAGGGAGGTCTTCAAGGAAGTCAGCAACATAGCCTTACCTACTAAAGACAAACTACAAGCAAAGAGCATATTGGAGTCAAGAGTACATAAATCTACAAGGAAGAGAGTGTACATGGAGCATCTTATCAAGTGGAAGAACAAGCCTGAATCTGAGGATACATGGGTACAAGAAGCATGCCATTGATATGTCACTAATCTCTCCTTCCATTCCTTAGTGTTTGGCAGAGAGGGGCAGAATGGTACGGGAGCACCTAGGAAACACCTAGGAAACACTAGGCATAGGAAATTTTGTTTTTGAAGTTATAAGGTCATGTTGACCATTGCAATTGAGTTAGAGACTTAGTAAAATGCCTTGGTCATGAGCTATTAAGAGCTCTCAGGAGTGGAAAAGTTGATGAGTTTAGACACTCACTTTTGTTAGTTTCTAGGAAATTGGCAAAGGTGGAAAAATGAAACATTTTGCACTTTTGACACCTTGTAACTAAAATGTCTGACCAAGGAACTTATAACCACTTTGGGAAACCTATATAAGGGGTACCTTAACCTATGTGAAAGGTTGAAAGGAATTGGAAGGTTTTTGTAATTTGAAATTTCATGAATGTTAAGTGAGGACAGTGAGAAGTATTTCTTGAATTTTTGTGTTTTCTTTGCATTTCAGTGTTCAAGAGCAATCATGGCTCTGTAGTTTGTTATAATCTATAGTGTTTTCTATTTTCTAAGATTGTGTGTTAGTTTTAGGATGAGTGTCCAATTTTCAGGAGTGTTTGGTAGTTAATTTGTTATTGTTTTAGTTGCTGATCTGACTGGCAACCTGTCAAGAATGGGGTCTTAGTCCATGTTCCCACTGTACCTGGTGTACAAAATTTTGGGGATTGGGGCTAGACTCCATTTTTGTAAATATGGTAGCATTAGGAGTAGGTAGGAGACAACAAAGCTCTGTGGAAGACTTCTCCTAGGCGAGCTTGACAGTGCCCGGTTAGGAAAGTCAAGGAGTGCAAAGCACTTGGCTTGTAGGGGTGACCTTTCCCTTCCAAACCACGTGGTAGAAAGGTAGATGGAGGCCCTACAGAGGCTTGGTAACAGTGAGGAGGCTTCACTAGTCTGTTTGATGGGAGAACAAATTAACAGTTCACCAAGTGGTCAGGAAATGGCTCTAAAAGACCTAAATTTGCTCATTTGAAGGATAGGCCTGTGTACGGTCAAGCAAGGGTTGAGACCTTGAAAATATTGAAGATTTAGGTATCAGGACCAAGAACCCATAAAAAATATTTAGGGTTCTTTGGAAGAGTTTGGTGAACCATCCATCTTTCTTGGGTTAGGAGGGCTAATTAGGGCTCTAGGGCTTGTAGCCTTTTTAACCCTAGGTGAGGGTTTGGAGTTAGCGATGGACAAAGGGAGCAAGGTGGAGTTATCAACACCAAGGTGTGATGGTGGGAAGTTTTTGGAAGAATTCCCACACCCTTGCAAAGAAAAAACTGAGAATTGAGAGTGATTGACCTTTAGGGAAGATTAAGGGTTAAGGGAAGAAAAGAATCAAGGCACCATGATTGGCTTGGTAGATGGAGAGTTAAATGATAGTGGGGTTGGCCAGTAGAACCAGGGGTAGCTATACAAGAGATAGGACCTAAAGGTTAAGGTGGGAGAGTCACCTAGGAGTTCTTGAGAACAAGGACCCAGAGCATGGAAAAGTGATTGTTCCATCCAACCCTACCCTATCAGTTGGATTCTTCATAAACACTCTTAATCTTATTATAACAAATCCTTCTTACTAGAAAATATTGCATCTTGTTTCAGAAGATTAAAACCAACAGGTAATATAAAATTCCTCCCTTTTTCATCCTTTTAAGGACATTGTCCGTCTAAGAAATGTTGAACATTAAAGAAAGGTTTGAAAAAACAAGTTGCATGCAATTTGTGTGCAGTAATATATAAATGGATTATTTATACACAATTGTATTATTTTATATGCAATGAATAAGAATGACCAAATTGAAACAAAATAATCATACAAATGTAAACTACAACGCTGACCTCAACAATCTTGAGTGAACTAACAAGTCAAAGACAGTGACGAGATTGATTATATTAGAAAGTATGCTAATAAAATTCCATACCATCATGATTTAGTATTAAATAGCATCCAAATAAAATAGTTGATCTAACTGATTTCAGTTATGATACATGTTCATGTGCATGTTAAACTTTCCACTCCACACATAGAGCTTATACTCAAGAAATAAACTATAATAGTCATGTTCATAAATTCCAGATAGACTAATACAAACCACTCAACTAACTAAGATAGCCAATGCATCCCAAATAGAAATAAAAAGAAAACAAGAGCCTAACCTCTATAGAAATGAATGTCATATTTGAAAATATTTCATGAGTAGCATTGAACATGGATTCATCCTCCATATGTCTCTTGCGCCATTCCTCCCACACGTAACTGCACCCCAATCCTTGTATAAAATTAAAAATGATATTTATTGCATTCAACAAAGCTATACAAATATCAAACATACATCATTCTATAAAATAAGCCTCCCATTTTGCAAGAACTGTGAACTCAAAAGAATAGATTTGTTCTTGATCAATACAATCTATCATACGCATAAAAAAAAGCATAGATATTTTCATTTTAAATAATCATGTAAACATTTTCAGCATTAAGTTATAGTGAAAAATGATGTATATTTTATCCTCAATAACTAATGAATGCAATAATAATTTTCCTGAATTGCAAAAAACTCAACTTAGTTCAAAATAAAGCAATACTTCTATCAACCAATAGTCTTAGTTACAAATTTGAGAATAGAAATCCATTGTGAATACATTTCCATAGTGGGAACAAAGAACTAAAGAGAACCTAGGTTTGCACTAACTAAAGATTTGAGATCATATGAATAAAAGCAAGTTACCTTCATTGAGAGTTATAAAACAAGTTACATATATAGCAAGAACCTAATTTATGAATATGCATGCAAATATCAAAGAAATGTGATATCATGGAATGTCGTGATTAAAGGATATGTTCAAAATGGGTTTTTCTGAAAATTCCTTAGAAAAATTTAAGCAAATGCAATGAGTGGGTGTAAAGCCCAAATCCTCAACCTTTAATCTATTCACAGTAAATAAAATTAAATTCTAAAAATGCTAAAAAGGTGTTCTGATATGATAAAATTAAATAATATTTATAACCACACCTTCCAACTACCAAAAATAAAAATCTAGTCAACAATTTTCGCTTTCCTTTCTCAATAGCTCTCCCCTTGGCTTTCCTCTCTAAAAGAGCCTTTCTATCCTTATCTATCTTCAACTTTGTCACCACAACCTTGGATGGGTGGATGCCAACATTCACAGTTGCACTTGGGCACCAATACAGGAGAATTTTAAAACCAAAAATAATATGTAGTATAAAGTTAACTTATACCCAATGCATGCTAGTAGTGTATATTTAAATCTCCAAACAATAGCATCAACAAAAATTCTATTGCTTCCTCACCATTGAATTTATCTTGGGTGATGCATTCAATATGGATGACCCATTTTCTTCAATAAACTTGAACCACCTTCCCCTCCCTTCCCTTGAATGTCCCTCTTACAACCTGGACTTCATCATCCTTTCTGATTGGCACAGAACAAACCTGAAAAAAATTGGTAACATTGGGAAACAAAAAATAAAATAATTGAAACCTTTGTTTTATGGGATGCAAGTTGAGAGCTTAACCATTCTAAAAACCAAATAAAATAATTACACATTGACATAGTGTTTAAACAAAAAGAAGCACGCTAACATAGTGTTGAATGCAATTGGCAAGTGTCAGGCCAAAATGTGGAAGCATATACAAGAAACATGAATTGTTTAACACAATTCCTCAAAGAGCAAGAGATCTTCATCTCTTTTTTTTGGCTCTGAAATCCTATAAACAACATAAAATGGATATTTTAAAAAGGCTTTCCAAACTTTCAAGTAAATGCTATTGGCAAGTGTGAAGCCAAACTCTACAAAAAATTTCAACATCTTTCCTACCTATCGCTTTAGAACAAGGATCCAAGAAAATCTATTTAGATAGCTTTGATTTGATTGAGTCATCAATTAGAATATGATTAAAAATATCTACAAACATGCCTAATAGTAAATAACACCAATTTACATTCTTGGATTTGAGTGAACAGTAAAAATCTCCAACATCAAGTGCCCATTCAAATAATGTATATATTCAAGAGAGGTAGTGATTGTTTGTTAATCGGTATCAAGCCACCTCTTCCCTGCAAGTTTGGAGAACGATCAATTATTTTGCACCACCTGAATTATTTATAAAAGATTTTGGGAAAATTTTCCATCCTTTTACCATGAGCTAAAGAGGCTTGTACTTTAAAGTTAACCTATTTGATTAACCACTTGAATATCCCTAATTAAATGTAGAGAGACATTTTTTTTTGCATATGACAAACCATGTCTTTGATTATCCCTTCTTAGTATCTTACTTGAGATGCACATTGATTTAGTTTTCCATAGTTTTATAAAATCATATCTTGTTGTAAACTAGTCTCAGCTTAACAACATATTGATCAAACCCTCACTAATAGAACTTTATCTCAGAACTAAACATAAAAATAAATCAAAATAAAACATATAACATAGTAAAGAGTGAAGGTGATACTCAATAGTGATCTTCAAACATAAAATTTCATATTGCGTGAAGCAGGTGCCCATTCTTCTACAATTTTTTTTTCCAAAGATTCTACATTAGTGTTTGGTGAAACATGAATGTCAAAACCTGCTTTTAGGTTGCTTGCACAAAACAAAAAATGCCATTCACCACCTGTGCCAGCATATACTTTTCCTTTGCAAGCATCCTCCCTATGTGAAAATGGGAGCTTTGGAACAGTGTATGGACATCCATAAAAGAAATGTGTGCCAATATAAAATGTTGTATACTAAACTATGTAGGTTAAAAGATGTTGTAATGTCAAAACCTAAATGTGCACATTATTAGGAACTTGGTGGTAATTTTCATTTTAATAAACATACTCTAAAATCATCGCTCTAAACCTTATTTTCAGGTTGCAACTCGCCAAATTGTAGAAGTGAGTAGGAAATAGTAGTGGTAGGAAAAGTAGCACAAAGTGGTGAAAAGAAACCAAAAAAATGGGAAAAAATGATGAACGTTTAAGATTTTTTTAATCATTAAAAATTAATATAATATATATAATATCAAATATAATTAATATATTGTATATATTTAATATAATAGTAATAATATTAAATTATATATAATATAATTATATTTATTATTATATTTAATAGTATGTATAGGTTATATTATTATTATATATTGTATTCTATAATAAAAGATATTAAATTATTATAATTAATAATTAATAGTTAATATATTCTTATATAGAACAAATTAAATTAATATATATATAAAATGATACTTTAATTGATCTTTAGAGAGATTAGGAAAAAGAAAGAGAGGTCGAGGGGGAGACAATTCTATATATAGAGAGAGGAATATATACTAACACTTGCACCTAAAGGAGGTTCAAGGATCGCACCGATAGAAAATTATATGTATGTTAATATGTTAGAGAATATGTGTTTGTGCATGGATGTGCTACAAATTCTAGTTGCATGTGGCTAGCTTAAAAAGAAAAAAAAGTGCTAAAAGTGGAATGAAATAAATTTAGACAAATCTAGATTAGGGCTCCCTAACATACTTTGTGGTCTTGGGCTCCCTAAAATGATTCCTCTTTGACCCCATCATGTTGGACTATGGGAATAGCACTATTGATTCTTGATTCCTTAAATAATCCATTCAAATGGATTGAAATAATTGACAATATATATGCATTATTTAAATGAAAGTGTCTACAAGATAGCCCTCAAAATGCAATTGGATTATTTAAATAATATTTTATTAGTGAAGTTGACCACAATTTCTCTTTGATATATTTGACATGCTAAAACAATAGGAAAATCAAACTGGCTTCAAATCATAGTTAAAAACATTAATGATTCATTAACATAATGAGTAATAAAAGTTAAAGAATGTAAATGTTAATTTTTTTTATAAAATATGTGAAGGCCTTAAGACTGCACCAAGAGACAATGCCTTCCATACAATAGGTATTTTCGGTGCACCAAGCAGCCTAGGTGGCCAAATATCCCACTTAGGTAGGGGTCCCATGAGGGGGGCTTAAGCTCTATGGATTATGATCAAAAGAAAAAGAAAAAGGAATAGAGGAGTAATAGTCATTTATTTAGTCATTTTTATTTGTCTAATATTAGTCATTTATTTAGTCATTTTTATTTTTCTGATATTAGTCATTTATTTAGTCATTTTTATTTGTTTGATATTAGTCATTTATTTAGTCATTTTTATTTGTCTGATATTAGTCATTTAGTTGTGATTTTACTCGATGACCAAATTAGTCACTTATAAATGACCAAATTAGTCATTTATTTGCCAAATTCTACTAGTATTAGTCATGTGACTAAATTTTTTAGTCACGTAGTCATTTATTTACCAAATTCTACTAGTGAAAGTGTTATTTTTAGGTCACTGAGGACTCATTCGCCCCAACTGGTGAATGGGTCCCTATTAGGGTTTCTGAAAACTGAATTATGGGTTTTATTTTTCAAGGTCTGCACTCTCAGATCCCAGGTGATCAAATCCCTAAATTCTGAAAAAAATTATGTAACTTCATTTACGTGCTCTTGCAATGTAGATGACCACTTTGCAACTTTGAAACTTTGATAATTTTGCTCCAATATTGTTCTCCACTTGATCTTCAACCTATGAATCTACAAACACACATCAAAGAGGAGAAAAACTTGTTGTTTGTTAGGGAATAGGGGTTTTCCTTGGTCAAACCTCATTTAGGTAATTAAACCTTATGATGAAATAATGAATTAGGAGCATGAAACATGAAACATGAAATGAATTACCTTGGATAAAATCTTGAAATGTAAATAGAAGTCTAGCATGAAATGGCCATGTAGAATGTAGATCTTGATCTTGAATTAGATATGAAACAATGCTTGCAAATGGATCTTCAATACTACATCAACAATATTATCTCAACAACATGCTTGATGCACTATGCATTTGACATGATGATATGAGCTTGAATTTCTCCAATGAAACTTCAATGATTTTACTTTGAATGCCTTTGAAATACTCTTTAAGTTCTCTATAATGCTCTTGTGAAGTATTAGGATGCTCTCTTGAAAATCTTCAATGAAACTATGTGAATTAACCTTATGTTTATAATAAATCTAAGGTTTAACGCAAAAATTCAAATAATCCAAGCCGACATTGGATCTAGGATTCAAAATCATTAAAATCCCGCCACAAATAAATTCAAAAAGGGGTGTCCTAAGTAAGGAGGTCCCATTCACCCAAAGTGGCAAATGGGTCCTAGCACAATTTTCTAGGACAAAGCTTCGAGGAGGTGAAATAACATTAAAAGCACACCTCAAATATGCAAAAAAAGGGGTGTCCTAGGTTACGACAACCCATTCACCCAAAGTGGTGAATAGGTCCTAGCACAATTTTCTAGGACTCCAACTTTTCTAATTTAAATTTTATGCATCATTAATGGGTGTCGGGGTAGATCCTTCAAAAAATAAAATTTATAATGATTAGATTTGAATTAAAGGGGACAATTAAGCTCAATTAAGCTCAATTAATTAATGAAGCCTTAGATTAGTGTGATAGTGTAATAAAACACTTTAAAACACCCTAAATAAGGCACAATTAAGTACATTTTATCATTAATTGTTAATTCCCAAACTAAGCATGAAAAAGGGTTACTTTTTTTGATGTTGTATTTTTCCCCCACTTTAGTGAGAGTTTTCCCCCATGAAAAACTCACACTAAAGTATACATTCAAGAAACTTAAGTATGTAGCAATAACAAAGATACATAGTCATACCCTATCAAAGACCAAGAAAGATAAATAAAAACAAAGGATCAAGCACAACCATTCCAACATAATGTGGAATGTGGCTATTTATCCAAGAAAAAGGATCAAGCTTCGACAGTCTATCCAACACTATGTAGACCAGTTCTAGGTTGTTTGTTTGTAACATGCCTGCTCACTCTAGGGAAGTGGAACCTCAGGTCATCCACTAGGTGAGTTATCCCAATGAGGTAGAAAATGAGAGAATCATATTAACCTCCCATACCATACCAAAATTATCCTCCTAACAACTTCGATAAGGCACCACAATGTTATGCTTTTATGAATGCTTTTGAATATTGGGTGATCCCACAATACTGGTTTACAATTTTTGGTCAAACTAGACACTGAACTATTTTTTTCTAACTAAATCTTCACTTTTAGGCACCTATAGTGGCTAAACCATGAGGAATTTGAAGATGATGTAAACTAGTGATTTGTGACATTTTTTCTTCAAAAAAATTGGAATCAAATTGCACTTATTTTTCCATCTCCTTCAAAAAATAGCTTTTATCAATAAACACCATTTTTAAGGAGTGATGCTCACTGTATACACCATAAATTTTTTCTATTAAGGATATAATTCTAATTTTTTCGAATTTAGATTTGTAGCTATGATATCTAACCCTTTCATTTGGTTTCATAGTGTTTTATTGAATATTTTTTCCTTAATCAAGTTTTGAAGTCAAACCAATTATAATTTAGATATAGGTGGACCATATACAATATAAATTTTTTGTATGTATCAAAATTCTTTTTTTTAACTGGATCAAGGACATCAATATCTAGCTTGCACATACCATTCAAAATTTTATTTTGATAATCTGCTATTTTTCCACATGTGTAGAACAAAGAGCTTGATTTTTCGGTGAAAAACCTATGTTTAATCAAACTAAAAAACAAATACATAATAAAACCAAAACATATTAAAATTATATTCAATGGATAGATTTTTTAGAGGACTACCATCATCTAGTTGGGTCTGTGAAGTATCCTCCATTTTTATCCTCAACTCAAGCTTTGAAGGGAAAAATTCTGCAAAAAATTGGTGCGAGAGGGGGAGAAGGGGGGAAAAGGGGGGTTCGAATGAACCCCCTCTTGTCCATTGTCTTCATCATAAAAAAATGCAAAAAAATGGGTTGGATCATTTAATATGGTTCACTCAAACCAGGGTCCATTCAAACATCCCAATTTGTGTGAACCCCTAAAAATAAAATAAAAATCCAGAGGAGCGTTTTTGCAATTTTCCTTCCTCACTGGAATTGTAAACTAGTTTTGTGGGTTTACCCTGTTATGTCTATCAATTTTTGTTAAAGGGTATTTTTCTTTGTTCATGTAAGGTCTTCTTCTTAGGTAACATCGTATTGAATGTCTCCAAGAGAGGACAAGTCTAGAGTATCAAATCACCACTTATTGGATGCCTCGTTCACATCATGCCACTAAGGGAAATCATATGCTTAGAAATATCACACTCTTGGAGGACATCAAACCTATTGACACCACCAAGAAAATGACACATCACAAGAAAAAATAAAATCATTCCATGAAATATATCGAAAGGTTTCATTGATGTATTCCCCCACTTTAAAGCAGTTGCTAACACCATTGTTGTGAAAAATTGCTTTAAAGTAGCCAACATTTTATCCTAAGGCATGAGAGCTTTCCTCGAAAAACCCTATGCCAAGTCATATGTTTCTAAAATAAAGCTATGCCATGAACAAGGAGGGAAGGGTTTTCCCCCAAAAAATACACAAGGGATTTAAGGAGTCAGAGTCAATATGTATTTGCTACAATGTTGTTTTAGAGCTTAGAATTGTCATCGTTCCCCAAATACTCTTAAAACTGGAAGAATGAAACAAAGAGAGTGAAAATAAAGAAAAATCCTTCAGTTCAACATGGAAGACACCTAAATGTCTCAACACCTACCATCGTCCCCAAAAGGAAAACATGAGACAATGAAAAAATATAAAGGAAATATTTTGGGTCAACATGGAAGAGATGTATATGTCTCAATGCATTGCATCATCCCAAAAAGGAAAACAAAAGACAAAATAAGATGTTTACGCCATAGAGAAGAAGGTAGGTACATATAGAGGAATTAAAAAAAAGAGAGAGGGATACACCAAATGAAATATCATGGGGGATCACATTATGCACATGCAATCACATAGAGAAACATGAAAAAGAAAAAGACTAGTAAGGCACATGCAAGTCAACCTATAGAAAGTCGTCTGCATCGAAATCTCAACCTATATAAACAAAAGGTGAAAAACTAGAAAAAGGGACAACAACATGTACCCAAAACTAGGACAAGGCTAACTAACCCACTTTCCCCCACTAAGTGCAGGACAAGGATGAGCTGAGATAGGCGATGAAAATAAGCTCCTTGCAATAAAAAAAATAGTATACAATGAATGTATAACATGTAATTGTGAGAATATTAAGAGTCTACAACTATTACATTGCAAGGAGCAGAATGCATGCTTTAAGGGACTATATTTATGATATCAATTTTTTTAAATATTTGTTGTACAGCACGACATTCATCAGTACTATGTCCAAAAATTCTATGATATATACAATGAGATGTGTTTGTGTTTTTAGGATTTGGATGTTGATTTTCTCTTATGGGTGGTAATGTAATAAGTCCTTGACTTAGAATTATGTGTAAAGTTATTTCAGTTTCAGATGACACACAAGGGAATTGAAATTTCTTTAGTTTGTAAGGTCTTTGTTGCTTGCTAGATTCACCAACTTCTCTAGGTGGATATAAAGTAGGAGAACCTGAAATGATCTTGTCTTCTTTATTAAGCATCAGTTGTTCTTTAGGAAGGAGGACACTTATAATGTTGGGAGGATGATTTTCATATCCTATCCATTTTGTTTGTTCAATAGGAATTTTCTCTAAAAGTTTATGAATTTCATGCTCATTAGTTATGTCACATCCTTGGTTGGTTAAAATCTTAAAGCCTTGGCCATAAGTCTCTTCAAAGTTGATAGAAGTATTGGCCACATTGTTAACATAAGATGGGTGTAGTTGATTAGAGTTACTAGGTTCACTCATTGTTGGAAGTTTAGGTTTAGTTTGTGACTCAATTTCAGGATGTAAAAGACTAAACATATCAAGTTGTGTTGGTTGTTTCATGGAAGGATAGAAGGATGCATTATTCTCAAGATTGTTAAGGAAATCGTTTATGAATTCATTCATGCTAGCATCATCTTCTCCAATAATTTCTACTTCATGAGGACACGCGTTAGGAGTTGTGTGAGCATGAGTAGGTTCAATTGCATTAGGGTCATTGCCAAAAACACAACTTGAAACATCAACCAAAGAGAACAAAGACATCCATACATTGCTAAAAAAATTATCCATTTTTAGATTTTCAGACTTAAACAAGGTAATTTGTTGATGCAATAAACTGAAAATGAAATGTTGTAAATGCAATTTTTAATTTTGACAATGCACTAAATGAAGAAAATTAAGATAAATTTAATGAATTTAATGAGACAGAAAATTAAAAAAAACTAAAACATAAATGTAACAGCAACAAACAGAACCATAAAATAGGTATTTCAAATTCTAGAAAATTCAAATCAGTACCTTATCAGGGACTCATTCACCACCTTGGGCGAATGGGTCCTAGATGAGGTTTTTTGAAATGTTTTTTTATCGATTTTTAAGTGTTCTTCAATGAGTTTTAGATGCCAAAAAATGCAGTTCAGAACTAATCAAGGACTCATTCGCCACTTGGGGTGAATGGGTCCTAGATTAGGGTTTTTAAACTATTTTGATTGATTTTTATGCTTTTTTCAATGAGTTTCAGTTTTAGATCTGGAACTGTAACTTTCAGTTCCAAATTTCTAGAAATGTACTATGAAATGCAAGTTGAAAAGGTAATGAAATGATGAATGCAAAGACCTATTTTGATATGCATTTTTTTAAAAAATTTCAAATGCAAATTTATGAGATCTAAATGATATGCAAAATGACTTATTTATTTTTGTATTTTTTTAGATTTAAGGAATGCAAAACAATGCAATTCTAAGACCCTAGATGACATACAAGTTTGAATGCAAATTAGGACACCCTAAATGAGATCTAATTCAATGAAAATGAATGCAAGATCTAACCTATGATGAGAATAAATACTTCAAGATTAGAAAAATACAATGTTTAATAAGTTGGTTCACCAAAATGAAACATAAAAAATAGGCTTTTATCAAAATGAATGAACAAGATGATAAACCACTAATTTTTTTTAGGGGATTTTTCATTCAATTATGAGGGCTAAAATGCATAAATAACAATAAAAAATCAATCCTAATTGTTATAGAAACAATAAGGGAGATTTAAGAGGTTGAAACAATGTGTACCTTACTAAAAAAGTGTTCTTTTTAGGTCATTGAGGACTCATTCGCCCCAACTGGTGAATGGGTCCCTGTTAGGGTTTTCAAAAACTAAATTCTAGGTTTTGTTCTTCAAGGTCTACACTTTCAGCTCCCAAAATTTTAAAAAAACTTCTATAACTTCATTTTTGTGCTCTTACAATTTTGCTCCAATCTTGTTCTCCACTTGATCTTCAACCTATGAATCTGTAAACACACATCAAAGAGGAGAAAATATTGTTGTTTTTTAGGGAATAGGGGTTTGCCTTGGTCAAACCTTGTTCAGGTAATTAAACCTTATGATGAAATAATGAAATAGGAGCATGAAACATGAAACATGAAATGATAATACCTTGGATAAAATCTTGGAATGTAAATTAGAAATCTAGCATGAAATGGCCATGTAGAATGTAGATCTTCATCTTGAATTAGATATAAAACAATGTTTGCAAATGGATCTTCAATACTACATCAACAATATTAGCTCAACAACATGCTTGATGCACTGTGCCTTTGACATGATGATATGATCTTGAATTGTTGCAATGTAACTTCAATGATTTTCCTTTGAATGCCTTTGAAATACTCTTTAAGTTATGTATAATTCTCTTGTGAACTATTAGGATGCTCTCTTGAAAATCTTTGATGAAACTATGTGAATTAACCTTATGTTTATAATAAATCTAAGGATTAACTCCAAAATTCAAATAATCCAAGATGACATCAGATCTAGGATTCAAAATCATTAAAATCTTGCCACAAATAAATTCAAAAAGGGGTGTCCTAAGTAAGGAGGGCCCATTCGCCCAAAGTGGCAAATGGGTCCTAGCAAAATTTTCTAGGACCAAGCTTCGAGGAGGTGAAATAACATTAAAATCACACCTCAAATATGCCAAAAAATGGGTGTCCTAGGTTAGGACGACCCATTCACCCAAAGTGGTGAATGGGTCCTAGCACAATTTTCTAGCACTCCAACTTTTCTAATTTAAATGTTATGCAATATCATTAATGGGTGTCGGGATAGATCCTTCAAAAAATGCAATTTATAAGGCTTAGATTTGAATTAAAGGGGACAATTAACCTCAATTAATTAATGAAGCCCTAGATTAGTGTGAAAATATAATAAAAAACTTTACAACACCCTAAATAATGCATAATTAAGTACACTTTATTATTAATTATTAATTCCCAAACTAAGCGTGAAAAAGGGTTAATTTTTTTGATGTTACAAGATTTAGGGCCTAGGTTTGAGGGATATTGTTTAGGGTTGAGGGATATGGTTTATTGTATAGGCCTTAGGGTCTAAGGTTGAGGAATAAGGTTTATGGTCAAGAGGGTATATGGTATAGTGTTGAGGGTTCATCCTATAGAATTTAAGGCCTAGTGTTGAGGTATAGGGTTTAAGGTTGAGGGTATAGGGTATAAGGTATATGGTTTAGGATTCAGGGTATAGGGTATAGGGTTGTTTATATTGAGTTATAAGGTTTAGGTTTGAGGGTATAGGAACCTTTAAGTTTGAACGTATAAGGTTTAGGGTAGAGAACGTATAGGTTTTATGACCTTGCATTGAGTGTAGGGTTTAAAGTATAGCATATATGATATATAGTGTATAGGGTTGAGGGTATATTGTTTAGGAGTGTATAGGGTTGAGTGTTCATCCACTAGGCTTTAGGTCCTAGGCTTGATGGATATGGTTTATTATATAATCCTTAGGGTCTAAGGTTGAGGGATAGGGTTTAGGGTCAAGAGCGTATATGGTATAGGGTTGAGGATTGAGGGTTTAGCCTATAGGATTTAAGGCCTAGGGTTTAGGGTTGAGGGTAAAAGGTAAGTTTTAGGGATGAGGGATGAGAGTGTAGACTTGAAACATATAAAAATGAGGTTCAACAAAATGAAAACATATGATGCACCTATTTCTCACTATTTCATTCAAAATGTGTGTTATAGAGGATAGATCTAAAAATCGACATAACTA
The DNA here is from genome assembly GCA_007115665.2 of Sequoiadendron giganteum. Lineage (NCBI taxonomy): Eukaryota > Viridiplantae > Streptophyta > Pinopsida > Cupressales > Cupressaceae > Sequoiadendron > Sequoiadendron giganteum. The sequence goes on from CM021108.1 coordinate 310,984,335, forward strand.
ACTATCAAAATGTAGATATGGAAAGGTGAGAATGATATGCACCTGTCACTAAAGGTTATTTTTCAGACCTCACTTAGGACTCATTTACCCTATGGTGAATGGGTCCTAGCTAGGGCTCTTGAAAATCTATTTTTGGGTTCTGTTCTTCTTAGTCTATTCTCCCAGATTCCAAATTTCACCATCGAAAAGTTAGAAATAAATTTTGTAGATTAGATTTTGTGATTTGACAACTTTTCATGCAACTTTGACAACTTTGCAACTTTCTCCAATTCTTCTCTTCAATGAATCTTCAACATAAAACTTGCAATCACACATCAAAGAGAGAAAATGTTATTTTGTTAAGGAATAGGGGTTTTCCTTGGTCAAACCCCATTTTGGTAACTAAACCTTGAAATGAAATAGAAATGCATGAAGGAATGATGAAGGAACAAATTTAATGTCACAACTCACCAATCCCTATTTTAAAATTGGATAAAAAATATGCAATCTAGCATGAAATGGCCTCAATGAATGTAGATCTTGATCTTGAAACTTGATGTGAAATAATTTCTTTGATATGCTTGATAGATCTTGAACACTACATCACCATATTGGCTCAAACAATATTTGACATGATGAAATGAATCTTGATTTCTGCAATAATGTTCTAAAAATATTCCCTTGAATTCCTTGAAGATTCTCTTGAATTCTCTTATAATGCTCTCAGGGAGACATAAAATTATTAGGTGAAACATAGTGAAATAACCTTGTATTTATACATATCTTAACATTAATTCCCAAAATTCAAATATCACAAGAAGACATTGAATTATAGATTTGAAATCATTAAATACCACCAAAAACATATTTCAAAGAGGGATCCTAGGTCTAAGTGAGGACCCATTCACCATGTGGCGAATGGGTCCTAGGCCGCTTACCTAGACAGACTTTAGACAATTTGAAATATTATGCAAAATCAAGGTCCTAGGAATAAATGAGGATCCATTCACCCTATGGTGAATGGGTCCTAGGTCACATACCTAGGACAGACATCCTCCAAAGTTGAGCGTTGTGTAATGGAATTTATGAATGTCATGTTTTATCCCTCAAAATTTTCATTTAATTAGGCTTTGATTTAAATTAAAGGGGCCAATTAAGGTAAATTAACCTCAATTAATTAATAAATCCCTAGATTAATATGAAAGTGTAAAAATACACCTTACAACACTAAAACAATGCATAATTAAGTCCATTTTATTTTAAAGGACCCTAAACTTAATGTGAATATGAAAAACATATTACAACACTAAATTAAGGCAACATTAGGCTCATTTTATTATTAATTATTTTCCAATTTAAGTGTGAAAAAGGGATACTTTTCCTTCACTAAATTTTTCCCCCACTTTAGTGGGAGTATGACACCAAGTCAAACTCACACTGAAGTAGACATTCAAGACACTTATTTATGCAACAATGAAAAAGATACACAATCATACAATATCAAAGGCCATGAAGATAAAGCCTAGACTATCCAGCGCGATGTGGAACACATATAAGCTTCCAATTTTTGCTCACTCTGAGGTAGCAGAAATTCAGGCTATCCACTAGGTGAGTCTTCCAATAAAGTGGCTTACTGAGAAATCCATGCCTCTATTTCAGCTCTCACCGTACAATGAAAAATTCATGCCTCTTTTTCGGCTCTCATCATACTAACCATACCAGATATATCCCTCTGATAACTTCAATAAGGTTCCACAAAACAAAACAAAAAAGGGGTGGAAAATGAGAGAATCATATTAGGCTCACATACCATATCAAATTTATCCTCCTGACAACTTCAATAAGGTACCACAATGTAAGCCTCCACATGTAAGCAAGGTGTGTTATGTTAGGTGGCCTTTTATTTAGGGTTTTGAGCTTCATAAGGTTAGCAAGATGCATTATGCCAAACACTTATGAACATTATATATAGGTTTTTGTTCAAAGGGATTTCACATAGTTCGTATAAGGTCTTCTTCTTAGGGATCATTGTTCCTAATGTCTCCAAGAGAGGACAATTCAAGAGTAAAAGGTTCACAACTTAGGGAATGTAGTGTGTCACATCATCACTAAGAGGAAAATTGTATGCTAGGAAATTTTGCACTCTTGGAGGACATCAAACCCAATGACACCACCAATAAAATGATGCATCACAAGAAGAAAGAAAATCATACCATGAAAAATGAGAAATTTAAAAATATATTATCGATGTATTCTCCCACTTTAAAGCAGTTGTTGACACTATTATTGTGAGAAATTTATTTAAAGTATCCAATGTTCAATCCTAAGACATTAGAGATTTATTAGAAAGCCCTATGCCAAGTCATGTGTTTCCAAAATAAAGCTACGTCATGAAAAAGGAGGGAGGGGTTGCCCCTAGAAAAACATAAGGGATCTATGGATTTAGGATCAATGTATATGTGCTACAATGTTGTTACAGAGATTGAAAATGTCATCATTCCATAAATAATCATAGAACTAGAATGACACAAAAAAAGCGAAGAAATAAGAAAAGAAAAACATTTTGGGTCAACATGGAAGATACCTAAACATCTCGATGCCTTGTGGCATCCCCAAAAGGAGAACACAAGACAAATGAAAAAGGTAAATGTTTACAACATATAGAAGAATGTAGGTACAAATAGAGGAATGCACAAAAAAGGAGAGATACACCAAACGAAATAGTATGGGGGATCACATCATGCACATGCAATCACATAAAGAAACATGCAAAATACTAGTAAGACACATGCGATTCAACCTACAATAGGTCGTCTGCATCCCAATCTCGGTCAGTATATACGAAAGGTGGAAAAATAGCCAAAGGGAAAATGACAAGTGTCGAACTAGGACAAGTACCAAGTTCAACACTCTATAATCATTTAAGTTCATGGAAGAAGAGAACAATGAATTCAACTCATTATGCACTTGTTCATCAATTTTTGCAATATCAATGTCATCATCTAAATTAATCACAACAAAAGGTCGAATGATAATGTACATTCAAGGTTCTTGTTTAAATTATGGTGAGGGTATAGAGTCATCATGCATTTCTTCAAGCACGTTTGTATTTTGATTTTCTATGTTACTAGTTTCTTCTTTAGTTTTCAACATACGAGTGATATCACGATGTCTACACCTGCACTCTAGCATTTTGGTTTCTCTTCAATTTTTTATCAATTTTTGATTGTGTAGGAGTAGGTTTATCAACCATAGGTTTCTTTTCTTCCCTTAGGGCAGGAATGAAAGGAACCATAGGGGGTTTTTCAACCACTTTCTCTTTAGCTTTGTAAAAAAAATTTATTTTAGGAGGTACAACGGGATTATTTTGATTGTCTCCTGGTCTCTTATAGGAAATGATAGGAGGATTTTTCATAGGCTTCTCTTGGATATTTGGAAGGAATTTTTGTTTGGTCATAGTTTCATCAATGATAGATAGCTTAATCACTGGTTGAAGCATGTTTCTAAGGGATAATTTTACTATGTTATTTTCCTTAAACTTTTGATATACTTTGAAAAAGTGGTCGTCATGATGTCTAATAGGTTTAATAGGCTCAGGCCAATAGAAATCCAATGAAAATTTCCCATGAGAAGACACAGGATTAAAGCCACTATGATGTACTATAAATATTTCATTGCCAAATGGAAAATTTGAACATTTATGCACAACCGACGGGATGACATTAATGGAGCAAAGCCATCGATAGCCTAACTTCACATGAAATTAGTCTAATGATGGGATGATGGTGAATGCAACATTCAATTTTTTCGGACCAACTTTTAGAGGGAGGTTTATCAAGCCAAATGTAGGGCATGCAAAACCATTATGCATTTGTATCCATGCTTTCGGTTTGGCATATGTATCTTGATAGAGTTCATGCACAAATAGGAATTATTTAGTGATCACATTCTCTACATAGATGGGATCAATTAATATATCATTGGTAGGCCTATCATTGATTCTTCCAGCTATGTAAAGAGGACCATCATATGCATTTTTTATTATGTCATTTTTTGAGAACGTAATATAAAGTTGCATTTTGGTTTGGCCCTTACAAGGTTGAACTTAAATGACTCCAATCATACTATCAAAAGGATTTTCCTCATCGTCATCTTTTGTGTTTTCATCATTTGTGTCAACATTCATCACATCATTCTTTGGTTCACTAGATTTGACAAATGAAATAGTGTGTTTCGACATGGGATTGGTGAATATATGTAAGTTTTGGTTAGGAGGAGCTACAAATTTATTATCTTGATAATTCACACCTCCAATTAGAATTTGATTATTATCAATGAGGTCTTCTACAAGGTGTTTAAGACACTTTCAATATTTTGTATCATGTCCATATTGTTGGTGGTAATGGCAATAATAATTTTGTCTATAGTTTGAGGGTAATGGTTTTTTAGGATTAGGAGCTCTAACAGGAGGTAAGGAAAGCATATTCTTGTTCATGAGCTGCAACATGATATTATGAAAGGTATCGGGTAGAGGGGTAATTTTTTTATTCCTATCCCCAAAGGTATATATATTTTTCATCTTTATAGAAACCACTTGGTTATCAGCTTGTTGATTTGGTTGAGGGGAATTAAGTTGTAAAAATCCCCTATTCTATTTCTTGAAAGGTTGGTAACTATTTTGAGGTGTAGTATCAGACTTTTTAGGATGGCTAGGTGTATTTTTCACATCAAGACCATAAGATAAATTTTGATAGTCATGAAGGGTTGTACATAACTCTATGAAGGATGGGAATTTCAGCATTTCAAATTTGGTTTAGATTTTTTTTTGTAAATTAGAAATAAACATTCGTTGAAGGTCGACATAATGAATCTTAATGTTTATTTGTGAATAAAGCATTAGATATCATGCTATGAAATCAATGACTTTCTCATCATGATTTTTTTTAAATGTCTTTAAATCACCTAGGGTCATCTTGGGACCCATGTGAATGTGGAAGTGGTTGTAAACGACATCAATAATCTCATTGAATGAGTTTATTGAATTGTTCAGTAAAGAGAAAAACCACTTTAAAATAGTATCCTTCAAGGATCTAGGAAATAATTTAGCCAAGAGCTTATTTTTAAAAATGAAATCACTACATAAGGATGTGTAAGTGGAAATATGGCTAACAATATCTCCTTCCCCACCATATTTATCAAATATGGGAACTTCTATACCTTGTGGTATTTGTGTTCTCAATATCTCCAGGGATAAAGGGTTGGTTTTGATGTATTTTGAAGGTTGACCATTGTTGTTTTGATTTAGGATAGTGATTTTTTGTTGAAGGGCTGACGTGTTTTACAAAAGTCTTTTAATGATGGGATCGTTGTTGGTATTGCGAGATGGAGGGGAATATTATGGAGTGGTGTATGTTTGCAGAGGGAAAGTGAATTTTAGGCTTGTAAGGGGATATGGTTGAGGATATATGATATTTGAATCCACAAAGCTAGAAGGATTTCCTGCAAAAATATCTAAGGAAGTGTTGACATTATTAGTAGGTTGAATGGTTGTGGTAAGATGAGTACTAGTGTATGTAGGAATGGAGATGGGGATCATGGAAGGAGGAATGGAATTTCCACCTTGGATTTGAGTATACCCCAAAGCTTGAGCATAACTAGTCAAGGTAGACATGTTATCATTAATAAGATGACCTAAACCTTGCATAACATTTATTGCCTTTTTGGTTTCAATCATTCTCCTTTGATTATCTAAAGTAGAAATGAAACTAGTTTCCATTTTTTCATTATGCACAAATTCTTGTAAATTTTCGAAGGCTTCATCCATTATTTTTATGTTTTCTTGTGGGACATGAACAACATCATGCACATCGGTTGTAGGTAAGGAAATCATGGGAAATGAGGTATGCATGTTATGATCCATAGGGGGCTGATTATCAACACTATTAGAAAGAGAGTTATAAAACCCAAGATCCACGATGAATGGTGTATCGTAGGATGCCATGAGTCTTGAACCACGTCTCACAATAGTATTTCTAATAGGACACCAAGTTGCAAAGCTCATACAAGTTTCACAAACCTAGTGTACACACCCAAAATGAAAAGAGGGTAAAGTGGAATGCAATGACCTAGAATGTAATGTGTAAATGCAATTTTCATATTCTAAACAAGGCAATTTTCTGATTACACTATGCAAAAATCTGAAAATGAAGTCTTGTAAATATAATTTTGAAATCAAACAATAAACTAAATTATCAAATTAAGCTAGATATGATCAAATTAATGAAACAAAAATTCTGCAAACAATAACAAAAATATGAAAGCATCAAACATAAATGTAGAGATGGAGATTTTAATGCACAAAAAATTGAAATGTGACCTTGATTAAGGACTCATTCGCCTTAGGGAGAATGGGTCTTAGCTTAGGGTTTTGAAACACATTTTTACATATTTTTGAGTACTTTTCAGTTGTTTTCAAATTTTGGTTTGTTACAACAAGTTTTAGTTTTAATTTTCTATGAATTTGACATTGAGCGAAAGTGCAAGATGTGATAAAATGACAACCCTGAACACCTAATTGGATATGTAATTTTGTTTCATGTTTAAAATGCAAGTTAATGTGATGTAAATGATATGCAACATGACTGAATTATTTTGTATTTTTAGATTTAAAGAATGGAAACAATGCAATCCTAAAAACCCTAGATGAAATGCAAGGTTGAATGCAAATAAGACACCCTAAATGAGACCTAATTCAATGCTTAGAGATGCAAATGAATGCAAGATCTAAATCTAGGATGAATGGGGACTTCTAAAATAAAAAAATTACAATACTCAAAATGTCAGGTTCACCATAATGAAACATAGAAAAATGAGGTTCACCAAAATGAAAACATATGATGCACCTATCTCTCACTATTTCATTCAAAATGTGTGTTATAGAGGATAGATCTGAAAACGAATAGAAATAACTATCAAAATGCATATTTGGAAAGGTGAGAATGATGTGTACCTATCACAAAAGATTCTTTCCGAGACCTCACTGAGGACTCATTCACCCTATGGTGAATGGGTCCTAGCTAGGGCTCCTAAAAATCTATTTATGGGTTTTGTTCTTCTCAATCTCTACTCCCAGATTCTAGTTGTTCACAATCATAGAGTTAGAAATAAATTATGTAGATCAGTTTCCCTAATTTGACAATTTTTCATGAAACTTTGATAACTTTGCAACTTTCTCCAATTTTTCTCTTCAACGAATCTTCAACCTAAAACCTACAATCACACATCAAAGAGAGAAAAATGTTATTTTGTTAGGGAATAGGGTTTTTCCCTAGTCAAACCCCATTTTTTAAATTAAACCTTGAAATGAAATAGAAATGCATGAAGGAATGATGAATGAACAAATGCAATGTCACAACTCACCAATCCCTATTTGAACCTTGGATAAAAAATCAACAATCTAGCATGAAATGGCCTCAATGAACACAGATCTTGATCTTGAAACTTGATGTGAAACAATGCCTTTGATATGCTTGATAGATCTTGAACACTACATCACCATATTGGCTCAATGCATGATGCACTAAATCTTTGACATGATGAAATGAGTCTTGATTGCTGCAATAATATTTTACAAATCTTCCCTTGAATGCCTTGAATATGCTCTTGAATTATCCTATAATTCTCTTGATAATGCTCTCATGAAGTCACATAAAGTTCTTAGGTGAAACATAATGAAATAACCTTGTATTTATACATACCTTAACATTAATTCCCAAAATTTAAATATCACAAGATGACATTGAATTATAGATTTGAAATCATTAAAATACCACCAAAAATATATTTCAAAAAGGTGTCCTAGATCTAAGTGAGTACCCATTCACCATGTGGCGAATGAGTCCTAAGCCACTTACCTAGTTCACACATCAGACAAGGTAAAAATTTATGCAAAATCAGGGTCCTAGGACTAAGTGAGAACCCTTTTTCCCTACAAATAAATAGGTCCTAGGACACACATCTTTCAAAGTTGAGTGTTATGTAATGGAATTTATAAATTTCAGGTTTTATCCCTCATAATTTGCATTTAATTAGGCTTGGATTTGAATTAAAAGTGCCAATCAAGGAAAATTAACCTCAATTAATTAATAAAGCCATAGATTAATGTGAAAGTGTAAATATACACCTTACAACACTAAAACAAGGCACAATTAAAATTATGCAGTAAAAAGGCCCACTCCCGCTCATTTTGCATTTTGAATCTTGCTCCCATGGTAGACTCTGTCACGTGGGTTACTATGGGTCCCCTACCTCCCCCCAACCCGTGCTCTCCTCCCGTGAGGACGTGTCCGGAGGGTACCCCTCCTATGGGATTTGTGCCTTCTTCTGCTGGCATTTCGCGGGTTGTGGAGGTTCCAGGTGACTCGTTTGTACTGGCAACTGTGATTCCTCCATTTACAGCTTGGAAGAATATCCTGACTAGTGGGAACCTGGCCTACTTGTCTTTGGTCCCCCTTGAGTCAGTCACATTTGTTGACTCTGTGTTTGAAATTCCTAACACGGTTAATGATAGGATCCTCTCCTCCATGGAGAATGCGATGGTAGGAAGATTTCTCTCATTTCAACCTATGGTGGATATGGTTTCAAAGTGGGTGTATGGGAAATGGAGGCTTAAGGGCAGTGTGGAGGTCCATGCGATGGCTGGAGGCCTCTTCCTCTTCCGTTTTGCTACTGCCGAGGATTTGGTGCATACCCTATTGTCAGGTCCGTGGGTCTACGGGAAACATAGTTTGGCTTTGTGCAGATGGAAGCCTAGGTTTGACCTTGCTGTAGACCTTAACTTGTCGGCCCCTATTTGGGTGCGATTGTCGGGCTTACCCCTTGAGTTTTGGGATGAAGCTATTTTTAAGGCTGTCGGGGACTCTTTGGGACATTTTGTTACTTTGGATGCGGTCACTAAATCTAAATCAAGGTTAGTATTTGCTCATTTTTGTGTTAAAATTTGCATCGATAAAGTTCTCCCAAATTCTATCAAGTTGTGCTCCAAGTTGGGAAGCTGGGTTCAACCCGTCTATTACAAAAACACTGTGGTGTACTGTCAAAGATGTGCCAAAGCGGGGCACCTTATCTTTGATTGTAAATTGGTGATCAGTAAGGTGGTTGTGGAGGAATCTGTGTCTGATCCCAAGATCTCGACTGAGGTGGTTGCAAGGCCGATAGGTGCTTCAGAGATGTTTCCTCCTGAGTCTCCTGTGCATTCTCCGAGCACTCATTCACCTGGTGTTTCTTTTCCTATTTCGATACCTAATGGCTCTGCGGTTATGGAAATCTTATCTCGGGAGGGTCCAGGGCCTCAGGTTCCTGGATCCTCGACTGCTCTTGCATTGTCTATCATGGATCTTGATAAGGGTTGTGGCCCTGGCTCTTCAGCTATTGATCCGTTGCCTGTTACTTTGGAGACCTGTGGGGATCAGGTTGAAGAAGGCGAAATCTGGGAGGAAGAGAGTTTTGGACTAGTTGAAAAATCTATTGACAATTTGGAATGCTTAAAACTAGAGAAAGTTGAAGAGGGAGGGATATGGACCACGCCCAAGAAGAAGGGTAGAAAGAAGAAGGCTGATGTGGGAGGGGATTCCAAGCCTAGGAGACCCTCGCAAAGATCCACTAGAACGCGTGAAATGACAAATGAAATTGCCCTAGGGAAGCAGAGGACATTAGAGGTGTCCTCAAAAAAAGGTCTGAGATGAGGATTTTGTCTTGGAATATTTAGGGTCTTAATAGTTCACACAAACAGTGTGCCCTGAAGAACTATATAATGGAGCATAAAATTGATGTTTGTCTCCTTCAAGAAACTGAGATGTTGATGGTAAATTTTGAAAAGATTATTAACTTTATCTAGCCTAATGCCTCATTTATTCATAGTGATGCTGAGGGAGCCTCTAGGGGGTTGGCTGTGCTTTGGAATCCTTCCTTTGTGCAGGGCTAGGAATTATTCCATTGTAAAAATAGCATTGGGGTTTCGCTCTTGGTCAATGGAGTTGTTTGGTCTATAATTAATATTTATGCTCCCAATCAGAAAAACTCAAGGAATTGCCTTTGGAGGAATATGGTGTCTAAAATGAATATGAATAAGGGTAGGCGATGGCTAGTGGCTGGAGACTTCAACTCTCCTTTATTGCCATCTGAGAAAAGTGGGGGGCTCCTGGATTACATGGACAACATGTCTGATCTAGAAAACTTCTTGGGTTCTTCGGGGTTAATAGATATTGACCTTCGGGGCCAGTGCTTCACCTGGTCTAATAGAAGGGTGGGTGCTGGTTTGATTCAGGTTAGGCTTGACCGTTTCCTTTGTTCTCCCCATTGGACCAATATCTTAGGTGCCAATCTGGTCACCCTTCCTAGGATGGTGTCTGACCACAACCCTCTTCTGCTAACCACTAATATACACCCTTCTAACGGGCCCTACCCCTTTCGGTTTCAATTAATGTGGAACTCCCATCCCGACTTCAAGTTGAAAATTATTGAGTGGTGGAATATTTCAGTCCAAGGGTCCCCCATGTTTAGGCTATGTTATAAACTCAAACATATTAAACTGATGGTTAAAGGTTGGAACAGGAATGTGTTTGGTGATGTTTTTCAGAAAAAAAATAGCTTGAGGGAAGGTTGAGGTCCTTGCAGTAGGATATGGATAAGGGAAATGTCAGTCAACGGATAAATAGTCAGGAAAAGGATGTCAGAATGGAATGGGAAAAAATTCTAAAAAATGAAAAGGTATTCTAGAAGTAAAAATTGAGAATCCAATGGCTAAAGGAAGGTGACAGGAACACTTCCTTTTTCCATGTCTCTGCTGTCAAACATCAGGAAAGGAACCAAATATCTAAACTGTTAAATGATTCTGGGGAGGTGATTACTGATCAAGCTCTTATTAAGTCATGTTCGGTTGATTACTTCAAGGAGGCTCTTTCAGCCCCTACAGGGGTTCCTAAGTTTAATTTGGATGTGTGGATGATCCGACATCTTCCTAAGTCCATCTCTATGGTGGACAATTTGAGCATTCTTAAGAAAGTTTCTATGGAAGAGGTTAGGCTGGCTACTTTTAGCATGGGGGCATTCAAAGCTCCTGGCCCTGATGGGTTTCCTCCGGGGTTCTTTCAAATTTTTTGGGATACTCTGGGCTGGGACCTCGTTCTTGCGGCTAGGGATTTCTTCCAATCTGGTAAGATTCTTAAACAAATGAATCACAATTTTATTGCTCTTATACCTAAGATTAGCGAGCCTCTTTCAATGTCTGACTTCTGTCCTATTAGCCTATGTAACACTATCTACAAAATTTTCTCTAAGATCCTTATCAACCGCCTTAAACCTCTGCTTGACAAAATTATTAGCCACACTCAAAAAGGGTTTGTTCCGGGGAGGCATTTACTTGATGCTGCTTTAACTACCCATGAACTATTCCACTCTATGGATAGATGTAATAATGTGAGAATGGTGCTTAAACTTGATATATCCAAAGCCTATGACAAGGTTTTGAGGGAATTTATTCCTAAGGTTCTTGCTAAGTTTGGCTTTAACAGCCAGGTCATTGAGCTCATTATGGAATATGTTAGAATTGTTAAATTCTCGGTTTTGGTTAATGGTTCCCCCTGTGGGTTCTTCTCTGCTGGTAGGGGGCTCAGACAGGGAGACCCTCTCTCTCCCTACCTCTTTATTATTATTGCTAATGTGCTTAGTAGAAATTTTACCAGTCTGCTAACAAAGGGCTCCATTTCTGGTGTTAGAGTGGCTACCTCCCTCAGCCCGATGGTTATGCAGCAATTTGTGGATGATACTCTCTTATTTGGGAAGGCTTCTATTTTGGAAGCTAGGAAATGGAAAGACTGTCTTAACAGCTATGCCTCTTGCTCTAGACAGTGCATCAACTACAACAAGAGTAAGATTTATTTCTTTAATTTCTCTCCTAATTTGGAAAATAGGGTGACTGCGATACTGGGTTGTGTCAGTGACTCTCTCCCATCGGTTTATCTGGGGCTTCCTCTTACGGTCAAGGAGGTTCAACCGGAGTTTTGGAACTCTATTCTGGAAAGGATTCAGAGGAAGTTGGCTGGGTGGAAAGGGTCCTTACTTATTCATGCTAGCAAGTTGCAACTCATTACTACGGCCATACAAGGCATCCCCACCTACTTTCTATCTATCTTTAGGATGCCTATGTATATAGTGGAAAAGTTGGAAAGGATTCAAAGGAATTTTCTTTGGGCCGGGACCGAGGAGAAAAAGAAAATTGCTCTGGTTAAATAGGAAAAAGTCAGCCCAGCTAAATCTATTGGAGGGCTTGGAATAAGGAAGACTGCTCCCTCTAATAGGGCTCTAGCTGCTAAGGTTGGATGGGATCTTTTAAGAAATTCCAAGGACTGGTGTAAAATCCTAAACGCCAAGTATCTTCAAAACAGGTCTCTGATTGATTGTCTTTCGGAACCCCACCCCCTCGGTTCAGTTGTCTAGAGGAGCATCTATAGCATCCAAGGTCTGCTAAAAAAGGGGACTAAATGGAAAATGGGGAATGGGCTCAAAATTAAATTTTGGGAAGATGTTTGGCTCTTAGATTCCCCTTTGGTTGCTTTTGACTTTAGGGGGGTGATGATTGCTGCTCAAAGATTCTTTGGGATTTATGTCTGTGATTATGTGTCTGGTCGTCCTGGTGCTAGGATTTGGAGAGAGCTAGGCCTTTGTTGCCCCCATTCTTAGGATCTTGGTCATCTTGCTAGATCGATTCAGGTGTTACTATCCAGGTTTAGACTTCCTTCCTATGACAGAGAGGATGAATTCTTTTGGGCCTTAGATAAACAGGGAGATCTGTCTGTCAGATCCGCTTATAGTCTGCTGACGAATGTTAGTATTGTGGAAGAACACTAGAGGAGAGTTTGGAATAGGCACTTGATTTCTAAAATATTTTTTTTTTGGTGGACAACCTGTCACAATAGGATTCTGGCCCAAGACAATTTGAGAATCCAGGGTTCATGCTTTCCCAATCGATGCTTTCTTTGCAAAAAGGGGGGAGAAACTATCATTCACCTCTTACTTCACTGCCCATTTGTTGTTGAAGTTTGGGGGATGGCCTTTGAGAAATTTGAAGTAGAGTGGGTTATGAGCAAGGATCTTTTATCTTTTATCATGGGCTGGAATGGGCCTTTTCTGCATCCTCTAGTTTGTGAAATTTGGAGGCAGACCCCCCCTATCTTGGGTTGGTGTTTATGGAAGGAGAGGAATAATCGTGTTTTCAAGAATACTGAGTGGAGCCCCAAGTAGGTTTTTTGGATTGATGTTAGGCTCGTAGAGGAGAATATCTCCCTCTTTGATGGTAAACTTCCTGAGGGTGGGCCGAGGGACTTTGAAATAAAAATGGCTAAGAATTGGCACCAGGAGCTAAATGCTAATGCCTTTGACAATAGGAAACTTTTAGCTAGGAGGAACACCAAATGGGCGCCTCTGGATCATGGGTGGTTTAAAATTAATTTTGACGGTGCTGCTAAAGGGAGTTCAGGAAGGGATAGTATAGGTGGATGATAAGAGATTCTATGGGCAACATGGTGGCAAGTTTTGCTGGTGGTATAGGGATTCAGTCGGCCTTTGTTGCTGAGGCTCATGCACTGTTCATGGGCCTCAAAATTGCTATCTCTCTGGGAATTGATAATCTCCATATTGAGGGAGATTCTAAGGTCATGATGGATGCTATGGAAAAGGAAAGATTCATAGGTTGGAACACTAAGGACATCTTATTGGACACTAAATTTCTCATGTCTAAATTAAGGAACAAAAAAGTGATTCACATTTACAAAGAAGGTAATAGTGTGGCAGATGTGCTGGCAAACCTTGGCTCAGGGTGGGACTTGGCTAAATGTTGGAGGAAACCAAAACAATTGCCGCCAAGCATTCAAGCTTTGATCATGTAGGAAAAGGCTCACATGGTAAATAATGACTCATAATTTATGGATGACGAGGACTAATGAGGGGGCCCACTGGCATTTTTGGGCGTGGTGGTGGATAAATGTCTTTTGGGATTTGAAGGACAGGTGGAGTGCCATGGGGAAAGATGAGTGGATGTGGAGTAGGGGAAAGGGCATTCACGTGGTGTTTTTTTGGGATGGGAGAATGGGTATAGCTTATAAAAATATGATGACGAGATGGCAAGGAGGAAACATTTTCAATGTGATCCAGACTAGATTTGGTGATGTGATTTGGATTACTTGGAATGCCGAGATTGCTTCTCAGCAGGATGATAGTACTATGAGTATTAAGTTTTGGGAGAAATGGGTACTTGGTTCACCTCCTAATTATTTTTGGAGATATGAGTGTATGAATAATGATGGGACCATCCAAGATGTGTATTGGTTGTATTCTAGAGGTTTCGCACTGGCTAATTTAACTAGTGGTTCCTTCGGCTTCATTTGGTTGATTACTAAATTTAGTTTGCTAGATTATCTGCATGGGAGTTTGTGCCTTTCTTGCCTTTCACCAACTTTTGGCTCCTTCTTTGGTTTCAAGAAATCATCAACTGCGGTGTCTCTTCTCACATTTTCCTCGTTCCCCTCCACGCGTGTAAATGGCTTGAGGGAATTAATTACCGTAAGTCCTACATTAAACATCCTTGTTCATTTTTTGTGCGCAATGCTTGGCTCTGGTTTTTTCTGTATTTTAGAGTTTTTCCTGTTCTTCCTGATAGTATGGGTGGAGATAGGGTTCGGACAGAGCTGGATTGTTGTGATGAATTCTGGAATAACCCTCTGGTGTGGCATATCTGCATCGAGGGAGGTATTGCTCCGCTCATGGAGAGCCTGGTCGGCCATGATCCCATCCTTTCGAGACAATTTGCATGTTCTTGGAAGGATAGAAGGGTTTCTATTGGGGGGATTTCATTTGAAGTCAGTGAGGAGGTCATTGCGCAGGCCACGGGCTTGAGCTGTGAAGGGAAAAAGTACCCTAAGCACACCAAAAATCCAGACCATGAGAGCCTTAAGGCTTTCTTCAGAGGAGAGGAGACTCCAGTCATGAATCAAGCAGGATTCGAAAGAGCTAAGCTTCCCAAGCTGTGGGATTTGGTCTGCTTGGCCCTGATGAAATATGTGATGCTGGAAGGTAGGCACAAAACTTGCTTTTTCTATCACTTTCCTCTGCTTAACCATCTTAGACACAAAATGTTTCTTAGCTTCCCATTTTTTCTTCTTATGGACCTAGAGAACTCGGTGGATAAATGTAATTTGGCGGCCTGTCGAAACCCTGATGACCTCTCACCTCTCCCACTCCATCAGGGGCTTATCTTTTTCCTATACCACTTTCATCTCACCCTCTGCCCACCTAAAGTCATCTCGGTCCGTGTTGAGAATGTTGATCCCATTTCTTCAATTCACATATCCCCAGCTGAGTCCATGAGCCCTCCTTGGAAGCCTGATGTGGGGAGTATCAAAACCAAAGTGGCCAATAAGAAGCTCAAGAGTGGGTTAGGTTCGGCTCATGCTCGGGCAGCGGAAGGGCTCTATGAGCTAAAGGCCACCCATGTTGACATGACTACTAATGTTACCAAGCCAAAGATGGGCAAGGAGAAAGGGGTGCAGGCCACGACTACTAAGGAAGGCAAGGGTAAGGGCAGGAATGTGGTTGGGATCAACTCTAGAGGGGAAACGGTTGTTGGGACCACGGAGCTGACTGGTGGGGAAAGTGGTAGGAGAAGATCGGGGAGGCTGGCAAAGAACAGCAAAAAGAGACTGATTATTGAGGACTCGAAGGTGGAGCAGTCGGACAGCAAGGGTTATAAGGAGGAAGAGTTTGACGATGAGACTGATGTCTTGGGGGAGCAGCCCCTACCTAATCCGATGGACAACAAGACTCCTTGCCATGGCTCTGACTCGCACACTCTGTTGGTGACTGAGCCTGGTGAGATGTAGGAGACTAGGGATACTTGGGAAGTCTCAGATATGGTGGCGAAGAGGCTAAACACCCTGGACAAAAGATTTAGGGGCTTGACCCGCTTTACTATGAAACTGAGCCACTTTGTCACTAGTGCACTGTCAAATGTTATAAAAGATGAACTGGAGGGGAATAACAGCCAGGAAAACAAGGATTGGGTAGGGGATGAGGCTGTGGACCTCCTGATCAAGAATTGGGATGAGGCCAGTTAGCTGCATCTGTTGGTGGTCTGTCGCCTGTTGTTCGACTGTCAGTGTGTTGTCCTTGGGCTGTCTCTGTGGGTTTTTTTTTGGTTTTTTCCTGTTGTTGTTTAGTCTCTTTTTGGCCCTAGTGGCTCCTTGTGAGGGGTACAACGCCCCGTAAATGTTGTTTGACTTTTCAAAAACAAGGCACAATTAAGTCAATTTTATTTAAAGGGCCCTAAACTTAATGTGAATATGAAAAACACATTACAACACTAAATTAAGAAAAAATTCGTCTCATTTTATTATTAATTATTTTCCAAATTAAGTGTGAAAAGGGATACTTTTTCCTACACTACAAGACTATAGGATTTAAGGCCTAGGGTTGAGGGATAAGTTTTAGGGTTGAGGGCATAGGGTATAAGGTTTAGGGTTTAGGGTATGGGGTTTAGAGTTGAGGGTACAGGGTATAGGGTTGAGTATATGGTTTATGGTTTAACCTATTAGCTTTAGTTCTTACGGTTGAGGGATAAGATTTAGGGAACTAACAGTAAAGGGTATAGGGTTTGGGGTTATGGGTATATATTTTAGGGTTGAGTCTCACATCTCCCCCTCTCTACTCTCCTCATCTAGCTACTTTCTCTCTCACTTCTTTCTCTCCCCTAGATCTACCTCTCTCTATCTAACCTCTCTCTCCACTATCTACCTAGATATCTCTATCTCCACTAATAATGATGTTTGTGAGGTGTTTGTGATTTATGACATATGCAGATGAATGTTAATGTAGATATGTATATGGTTTAAAATGTTCATCTAGAAAGTATCTAATGAAGAATATATATGTATGTTTTGGATATGAAATGTAATAAACATGTAAGATGGTAAGATTCTTATACTAACAAATCTAAACACTTAAGATAAAAAGGTGATGATAAGATTCTTAGAATAACAAATCTAAGCACTTAAGATGAAAATAAAATGATGATAAGATGCTTAAAATAACAAGTCTAAAAACTAAAGATAAAAATGAAATGATGATGAGATTCTTTGAATAAAAAATATATAACACTTAAGATGAAAAATGCAAAGATGATAAGATTCATAGAATAACAAATATAAACACTTAAGATGAAAAATGCAATGATGAGAAGATTCTTAGAATAATAAATCTAAATAATTAAGATGAAAATACAATGATGAGATGAGTTGGATGGAGATGAAGACCAGGTGACTATCTTAATACATTGAGTAGAGAGACATATGGAAGAAATAGAGAATGAATATGCACATACAATTCATGATCAGGAAAGAGAAAATGATGGTGATGAGAAATAAGGGATGTGATAGAATTAGGTGAATTTGGAATGCAATAATTGAACTGAAATGTAGAGAGCACTTAAATTGATAATGCATGCAATAATATGCACCATGATATGAGGAACCAAGGCGACTGCAAAGACCAAATATTGATGGGGTACATTGTAGGATTCCTATGATAAGGGATAATCAAGATACTTGGAATTCTAGGGGGATAACAAATTTTATTGTAGGAACTAGCTTTGCAACACATGAACATAAGGACATGAACCTAATGACCAAAATATATAAGGTATAGGTACCTTAAGGTTTGAAGGTATAAGGTTTAGGATAGACTGTATAGGCTTTATGACCTAGGGATAAGTTCAGGGTTTAGGGCTGAAGGTATATGATATAAGGTATAGGTTTGAGGGTATAGCATTTAGGATTGAGTGTATGGGGGATCGAGGGTTCATCTTATAGGATTGAAGGCCTAAGGTTGAAGGATATATTTTAGGGTTGAGGGTATATGATATAGGGTTTAGGGTTATGTGTATATGGTTGAGGGTTTATTATATAGGCCCTAGGGCCCAAGGTTGAGGGTTTAGCTTATAGGATTTTGGGCCTAGGGTTGAGGGTATAGGGTTTAAGGTTTAGAGTTGATGGTATAGGTTATAGGGTTGAACTTATATGGTTAAGGTTTTAACCTATTGGCTTTAGTTCCCAGGGTTGAGGGATAAGGTTTAGGTTATAGGGTATAGGGTTGAGTATATGGTTAAGGGTTTAACCTATTGGCTTTAGTTCCTAGGGTTGAGGGTATAGGGTTGATTATAAGGTTAAGGTTTTAACCTATTGGTATTAGTTCCTAGGGTTGAGAGATATGGATTAGGGTATAGGGTATATGGTATATGATTTAGTTCCCTAGATCTACCTCTCTTTATCTATCCTCTCTCTCTCTACACTATCTACCTTTGTCTTTATCTCAGCTTTCTATCCATCTCCTCTCATTACTCCTTATCTACCTCTCCCTCCCCCACTATGTAGACCTCTCCTCTCTCTATAGGGTCTAGGGTTGAGATTATAAGATTGAGTGATATAAGATTTAGGTTTAAGGGTATAGGAACCTTGAGGGTTGAAGATATAAGGGATAAGTGTAGGGTTTAAGGTTTAGGGTAGAGAATTTTGAGAGTTTTTGAGACTAGTATGTTGGGAAGAGAGCTAGTTAGTACTATTGGCTACTATCAGACATTTCTCTAGAAAATATCAACTATTGAAAAGGATCACATTTTCAACTTTGGGAAGTTTTTGGGAGAGTTCTAAATCTAAACTAGAGCTCCACTATAGTAATAGAAATGCTCTTAGGATGTGGGTTTTCCATCCATGGGATCTCTCTTGGATCCATTGTAGTGATGTATCTATAGAGTTGTGACCTAAGGGTCAACTTGGCTTCTACTTAAACCACCCATGGTGTTTGGAAAATCAATGGTGAGAAAATTAGATTTTGGGGTGGAATGCACTTGCATGAAGGTGGAGATGGTAGAGGAGGAGGAGATAGAGAAGGTGTATCCAATGAAGGAAGAGTCTATGGAGGATTAGGTCCCCTAACTCTTTGAGGCCAAAGAGGGGGAGTACTAGGCTACAATAATCAAGATAATTGGGAGCTCCTGATGGCTAGATGGACACGTCCACAATGACACCATCTTTGTTTGGTTCATTGAAAACATATTGAAAATCATGGGGAGCCTCACTTGGGGGACCATTGTTCTGCATCACTTGGTTGCTCCTAACTACATCAACTAGGTCAAATACATAGTGGAAATTGTACTAGTTGTGCCTACCTCAAGATCTATTGTTGGGATCTTTGATAGAGCTGCATTATGCAAGAAAGGGGTGGCCATGAAGGCCCTCAAATAGTATAATGAAGGTGTAGAGAAGCAAGACTTGAGCTCCTTAGGAGCTTCATTAGCATTAATGGGGATTTACTTGCTACTTCCCAAGTGGAGTGAGCCTTTGTATTTGGATGAGGGATGATGCATAATATGCATCCAGTGATATAATACTAATTTTCATTATTAATAGAATGGGAGATGGCCCTCTAGCAAGGCTTGCTGATAAAATAATATTATATTAATATAATATATCATATTAATATATTATATAGTATATTAATATATTATATTATTTTTGTGTAAGGGGAAATCAAGCATGCAAATAAAATAAATGAAATGAATTGAAGCTAATCTAATTCAAAACAAAAATAAATATTCATGCTCCTTACTCATGAAATGGAACTACGAAGAACAATGAATTCACAAAAAGTAATTGAAACAAAACAATAAAAATGAATTCAATACGAATGTATCTTTACCATCCTATGTTGAAGTGTGTTCACAAATATGTTGGATCATTCATTGTATCAATGTGAAGCCTCCATTTGTGCATGCAAAATATTCAAAATTCATGCATGTGTTGATCGAAGATGTGTGTAAATTTTTTCAAAAGATTAATTATGATTTTGGAATTACTTTGTTGTGCAAAATAAGTTGATTCTCTGATTGTTTTTGAGGAGGAATATATTGATCAATAGTTTAAAATTGTTGAGAGGATTTAGATGCGAATAATCAATGCATTTTTATTACGTAATTAGTGTAATTTAAGAAATCAGTTTGAGTGTTCAGTGGGATTGAGGAAATATATTGAATAATCTATGGAATTGAAGAAAGCGGATGGAGTAATTTGTGAAATTGATGAAATCAATTTGAGCCTTCAGTGGGATTGAAGAACTGATGAATCAGTTCGGAATAGATGGATCAGTCAACCAATCAGATTGAGCAATTAGGGGATCATAATTGGCACAATCAAGAAAGTGGGTGAGGGTAATTAAATAATTGATTTAATTAATTAATATTTTTGAGTTGAAAATTCAAATCAAGTTTGAGTTTTGAAAATAAAACTGTATTTGTTTGATTTGACCTTTTGGATGATTTTGAATAATTTATTTAATTATTTGATTTTGGGGGAAAGTGATTTAATTAAATTATTAAGTATTAATAATTCAATAGACATAGGGGAATAAAGTGAATTAGTGACATAATTAAATAATTGATGTTATTTAATTAATCAAGAGGAATAAAGTTAGATTAGGACTTTATTAAATAAATAAATTTTATTTAATTGGTCAAAAATGATGAAAAAGAGAATTAACTACATAATAATATTATTCAATTAATAGAGGAAATTAGGGTTTTTGATGCAATTAATGTGAAATGTAGTGATATTTAGTGATACTAATTTTGATGATGAGAAAATTTCATTCAAGATGTGTGATAAGTGTTAGGTCAATTTTACATGTTACATTTTGCCCCTCTTTGAGACAAAGTAGTGGTTGGTTTGTTTCAAAGAATGTGATGTTAAGATCAAGATTTGAAAAAAAACTATATGCCCCACTATGCCCTGATAGTCATTGGAATGATTGTAGGATGTTGGCCTACCCCCTCGAGAGGTTAGCTAAAAAAATTCACTTTTGAGGTCGGGCTCATGACACTATTTCATTTTAGTTCAAATACGTAGAGGGCAAAAAATTAAGTCTATAGGACTCTCGTTGATAGTTCAGATGTTCTTGGGAGCTCCTAATTTTAACCTAGGCGGGTTACCTAGATAAAAATTAGGGTTTCAAGGGCTAAAATAGTTCATTAGGGCTTCATTCTCCTCATTTTCATTTTTAGCCTATAGAAAATTCTTGCCTTTGGATTTCATGATTTATCAATTGTCGAGGAGTTATGGTGAGGATTCAAGGAGCCCCACATCATGTGGATGTGGTTCACGAGTTCGACAGCCTCTAGGCATTAGTGCCCCAATATGTGCCCTCTCCTTTCACATTTTTGACTTTCCATGTTTGTGTAATTAATTTATGAAGTCAAAGTAGTCGATAGCATTGATTTCATGTTTTTTTCACACTTTCATCACTTTTAGCACTTTTGATGTTTATGAATGGGTCTCTTTTGATTTTTATGATTTCTCTTGACATAATCATTTGCATTTGAGTTCAATTTGCACTTATTTTTTTCACATTTGCCTCAAAGTTTCGCTTTTGACTTTCTTTGTTTTGAAAAGGCCACATTTTGTGAAATTAATGCTTTTGATATTAAATTTTCTTTTGTCATTTTTGCATTTTATTTTATTTACCACTTTCAACAACATAGTGTTCCATTTTGGTTGATTTTAATTCTTTGGCAAAAAAATATAACTGCTTTTGAAAAAAAAAATTCACTTTTGATATTTTTTGGAATTTTAAGTTCATTTGTCAATGTTGTAGGTTTGTTTTGCGTTTTTGTAGTGAATTGTTAACATCGTGGGTTGAATGGGTGCAAGTAGTTCTCAATCCACTTATGTCGAGAGAGCGACGACCATGAGAGTTGTTTGATTTGATCACTGGGTTTCAACAGTTGGAGTGAGATGTTTTAGATGTCGTTAGGCTATGACACATTTGCTACATGTCGACTATCTGATGTCACATAAGGATGATGAATGCTCTTGTGGAGAGGTGGCACTCAAAGACCTCATCCTTTCGTTTACCTACTAGTGAGGCCACCATCACCCTAGAGGATGTGTGGAGGATCCTTCATATACCTATTCATGGAGAGCTTGTGACATATTCCATTTCAAAAGGTACCCACCCTATGCATCGATTACTTGGCGTGAGACATCTTGAGGTTCGTGAAACAAAGATAGACTTATTTGATTTTGTGGGAAATGTCAATCATGTTTTCTTGGTTGTCTGTGGTTTTTTCATGGGGCTCATCATTCCAAATAGGCAAGGTAGACAACTCCATTTTGGTTGGGGTGTGTGCATCGATTAAATGTTCGAGCATGGCATAAGGTATGCATGGGGCCCGTGTCTCCTTACTCACTTATATCAAGATATGCATGAGGTCGCCTATCATGGAGGTAGATCTATTTCAATAGGCATCTCTCTTCTACATGAATGGGCATGGGAGAACATCCTAGTTGCTTGGCCTAATGGTATTTTGGATCAGACTTTGGAGGATCCATATTCTTATCATTATGGTGATTTTCTTCACTATACTTGACCTGGACAACTTCCCTACTAACATCATGTTTTAGATGATATGCCTAGTTTTGTATGGAGGCCATATTTGGATTGAAAGGCATGGCATGATGACCAAGAGCATTTACCATTTTGCAAATAGAATCAATGGCTCATTGGTCACATTCACTCTTTGCTAGAGAGATATCTACCCGATATGGTTTCTCATGAGTTTGGTGAGAGACGGGGTCATTTTGTATATGCTTATGAGGCTCATTTTGGTTGGACTATTAGAGGGGTACGTGTATGGGGTTTATAGGATGATCATGATTCTACCATTGTGGAGTTTAGATATCTTTCCCCATTCAAGTGGGGTGGCCAGTTGGTTTAGCAGATCCTATGACTACCCTAGATTTTGATCAGTGGTAGGCTAGGCATATTCCATTGAGATTTATATATTCTATTGGATTTATTGGAGTAGGGAGAGTAGGTATTACTATTCATTTTTGAGCAATTGGATAGACCTAGGCAGGATGGTGGACAAGGTGATCTGATGTAGAAAGATCAAGGATAGGTTATGGGTTCTCCCCTAGCACTTGGAGATGGAGCAGTGATGACATAGATAACTCAGTTGACGGTTGCCAAATACGTAGAGATCGTACGGTGATGGTTGTAGATATCATGCGATGACAGGTCATAGAGGATCAAATTGTTATCTTGATTGCAAAGTGAGATATAGCTAGATAGAAGAGAGATGTAGCCAAACATGAGAGAGATGAAACCAAAAAGGAGGTAGTGACCAAACATCAATAATGACAGGCTACAAATATTTCCATGTCTACCTCTATTCTTATGGAACAACATCATTCTGAGTGTGAGAAATTGTTATACAGGGTGACATACTACCAAAATATCTATGAGGCATTTGTACCTAAGGCTCAGTGATGATGGTGATTTGGAGAGCCTAGCATGGCTACAGGGGTAGTGTCAGGTAGTCACTCAATTAGACATCCTAATCAGCCTGATCCTTAGAGTCCTCCTCCAGTTGAGAAATTTTATTATACTTGATCTTCATGATGTTTTTATTATTTTAAAGACATTGTTGTATATATGGTTTTGTATATATATTCATCAGCCTAGTTGAGGCCTCATATATATATTTTGTAGTATCCTATCACACATGTTTCATTATGATGATGTACCTAAAATTCTCATTTTTGATGATGATATATATGAAATATACATGTTTTGATTCAGCTTCATAATGTGTTAGTTGATGATCATGGATGATGATGTAAGTATTCTTATGTTTATGTTTTGTACTTTTCTAATGTATGTTTATAATATGGATGGATGGATTGATCATATTTTATTACATATGATGTTTTATTATGTATATGATGGATGTTGATATATGACAAATGATACTTTTTATTTCTTTATTATCATCATGATATGCACTGACAACATTGTGGATGTAGGATGCATGTGGCACTAATGATGTTTATGATGTAATATGGATGTTAGTTAGAAGAAATTTTTGGATGATAGATATAAATTTGATGTTGTTAGTTACTGATGAGTTGCTTTTTCTTCACATAGTGACTTCACATCTTTAATAATCTTTTTTTATGTAGAAAATAGATACGATACACTAGGGTATTAATAACCAAGGTGACTTTGTATTTATTGTATGGACTTTGACTCAACATAAAAAGACTATTCTTGCTCATACCATACATACGAAAAACTTTGTTTAAAATATATGGGTTGTGTTAAAAAAAATTGGATCAGTTACACAGAGAGGTATAAATACCTATCATGTAACTGATACATGAATTATCTTAAAACAACTTCCATACACTCAATAAAGCAATTATTTGTCATGGTAGTATCACACAAATATCTTACAAACATAAAATTGAAATTATGCTCAATTTCCCCATGGACATCCTCGAGAGATCCTGGGAATGTGTCAATAAAATAAATCATAAAGATAAGACTATAAAAAGATAAAACAATGTTGTAGTATCACTTGCAATATCTTTTTTTGAGGTTTCAAGCTATATCCATTTTTTATCATGTCTATTGTAGGAACATATCTGTTAAGGCATATCTCAAGATGTTGTTGGTGAATTTTCAAAAGATAGATAGTTAACACTTTGTCATTGTTTTCATTTGTTTGTAATCAAATCTTTTTTTATTGTTTTCTTGAAAGTTATAGCTTTTTTATGTTTTGTCTATTTGTTTTGTCTTGCTTTGTCAAAGGATGAAGATGAAGATTTTTTAATTTATGGATGGAAAGATTATTATGGATTGTGATGATGAAGGTAGGGTATTTTTTATTTTTCTAAGTTTATGATGGGGCATGTGAAAGATCAAAGGGGTCCAAAAAGTGGCAATGAGGAAAAACACACGTTTTTAACTTGTCAAAATCGTGCAACAAAAATGTTGACTTTTTGTATGGGTTGGGTACAATATTTGTTTTGGTTTGGTAATACCAAACTGAAACAGATATCTATTATGAACGGATATCCATTTTGAAACAAATATCTATTTAAAAATGGATATCAATTTTGTTTTTCAAAAAGAATATCCTTTTGGAAAGTGGGAAACCATTTTTTTGAAAAATAAAACGGATATCCATTTTGAACACCTAAAAAACCCTCTTTAGTAAAATGGGCACAACTTTTGCATTTCTTATCAAAATTTGAAATTTTTATAGGAGTTGGAAAGGTGATTGAGAGATCTATACAATAGAATAGGTGCTGTTTCTATACCATATACAAAAAAATATTTATAATCATTTTAACTTCATATTTCATTTTTGAAACATCAAATGCTCGCTACTTTCACATGTAAAGTCTTTTTTTATGATTTTTTTGTAACAATCATCTCAAAATAATTGAAACATTAGAAAAAGTAATGAATAATGAAATATTTATATTTTTGTAGCAAGGAGATGAAAAAATATTCATAAATCATCATATCTCTTTGTCCCTTTCTCTACCTCTTTATTTATCACTATGTCTCCCCTTAAGCTCTAAACCTATCCCTCCCTCTCTTCTCTCTTTGTCCCTCTTTATAACTCTATTTCTCACTCTCTCTCCTTGAGCTATAGACCTATCTCTCTATCTCTCTCTATGTCTCCCCTTAAGCTCTAAACCTATCCCTCCCTCTCTTCTCTCTTTGTCCCTCTTTATAACTCTATTTCTCACTCTCTCCCCTTGAGCTATAGACCTATCTCTCTATCTCTCTCTACATCCTTCCTTCCTTCTCTCTCTCAAGTCCCTCCCACTCCCTCTCCCTCTCTCTCTCTCTCCTGCTCCATCTCCTTCTCACTCTCCATCTCCCTTCTCCCTCTCTCTCTCTCAATTTGAAATCTCACTTCCTCTTGAGTATCTCTCCCTCTTAGGTCTCTCTCTCAAGTCTCTCCCACTCCCTCTCTCTCTCTCAATGTCTCACTCACACTCACACACTCTCCCTCTTAGGTCTCTCTCTCCCACTCTCTCCCTCTCTCCCTCCCTCTCTCCCTCTCCCTCCCTCTATCTCCCTCTCTCCCTCTCAAGTATCTCTCTCTCCCTCACTCTATCTCTCTCTCTCCCTCTCAAGTATATCTCTCTCTATCTCTATCACTCTCCATATCCCTCTTAGGTCTCTCTCTATCTAGTCCCTACCACTCCCTCTCATTCCCCATCTTCCTATCTCTCTCTCTCTCCATCATCTCAGGTCACTCTCTCCCACTATTTCTCCTCTCTCCCTCTCAAGTCCCTCTATCTCTCTCTCTCAGGTCCCTCCCACTCCCTCTCCCTCTCTATCTCCCTCTCACTCTTCATCTCCCTCTCTCCCTCTCTCTTAGGTCTCTTCAACTCCCTCTCTCCTTCTTAGGTCTCTCTCAAGTCTCACCCACTCCCTCCTCTCTCTCAGGTCTCCCCCACTCCCTCTATCTTCTCTCTTGTATATCTCTCACTCTCTCTCTCTTAGTCACATTCTCCATCTCCCTCTCAAGTCTCTCTTCCCACTATCTCTCTCTCAAACAAACACACACACTATATCTCTCTATCTCTTCATCTCCCTCTTAGGTCTCTCTCTCCCCTTATCTCTCCCTCTCTCCTTCCCTCTCTCCTTCCCTCTCTCCATCTCAAGTCACTCTCCCTCTCTCTCTCCCCATCTCAAGTTACTTCTAAGGGAGAGAGAGAGAGAGGGAGATAGATAGAGGGAGGGCGGGAGAGAGGAAGAGACATATAGAGGGAGGGAGGGAGGGAGGAAGGGAGGGAGAGAGGGGAGATAGAGGGGGGAAAGAGAGATTTATATAGTTAGGGTGGGAAGGGGACACATGAGAGAGAGTTATATAGTTAGGGTGGGAAGGATACACCTAAGAGAGAGACCTGAGAGGGACGTGGAAAGTGAGTGAGTGAGTGAGAGAGAGATGGATAATGGGAGACCTAAGAGGGAGAGGGAGAGGGAGAGAGAGAGAGAGAGAGTCTAAGTAAGAGAGACATGAGAGAAGAGAGAGAGGGAGTGGGGGAGACCTAAGAGAGAGAAAGAGAGAGGAGGAGGGAGAGAGAGACCAAGAGGGAGAGATGGATTGGGAGAGACGAGAGAGAGAGAGAGAGACTTAAGAGGGGGGGAGAGAAGAGAGAGAGAGAGATGGAGATGGAAAGTGAGAGGGAGAGATAGAGATAGAGGGAGGGAGAGAGAGACTTGAGAGGGAGAGAGGGAGAGAGAGATAGAGGGAGGGAGAGGGAGAGAGACTTGAGATGAAGAGAGAGAGATAGAGATATATAGAGAGAGAGAGAGGGGGAGAGAGGGAATGAGAGAGAGAGAGAGAGCTAAGAGAGAGAAAGGGAGAGAGGGAGGGAGAGAGAGGGAGTGGGAGAGACCTAAGAGGGAGAGTGGGAGTGGGAGACACCTAAGAGAGAGAGAGGGAGGGAGAAAGAAAGAGACTTGATAGGGATAGAGGGGGAGAGAGAGGGAGATAGATATATATAATTATGGTGGGAAGGATAAAATTGAGAGAGAGATACCTAAGGCAGAGAGAGAAGGAGGGAGTGGGAGAGAGATACCTAAGGCAAAGAGATCAAGAGGGAGTGGGAGAGAGGGAGAGAGAGACTTGAGAGGGAGAGAGTGAGATAGAGGGAGGGAGAGGGAGAGAGACTTGAAAGGGAGATCTGGAGATAAAGAGACTTGATAGTGTGAGTGAGAGAGAGAGAGGAGAGAGAGAATGGGAGAGACCTAAGAGAGAGATACCTGATAGGGAATGGGAGAGACCTAAGAGAGAGATAGAGACTTCAAAGAGAGGTAGAGAGGGATATGGAGAGGGAGAGAGAGAGGGAGGGGAGTGGGAGGGAGCGAGAGAGAGAGAGAGAGTGAGAGAGAGAGAGAGAATTGATATGGAGAGAGGGAAGGAGAGAGGGAGAGAGAGTGGGAGTGAGAGAGACTTGAGAAAGAGAGAGAGACTTGAGAGGGATATGGAGAGTGTGAGTAAGAGAGAGAGAGTGAGAGAGAGAGACATGAGAGAAGAGAGAGAGAGGGAGTGGGAGTGGGAGAGACTTGAGAGAGAGATATAAAGAGGGGGAGAGAGAAGGGGGGAGTGAGAGAGAGAGATACTTGAGAGGGAAAGATAGAATAGAGAGAGAAGGAGGGAGTGGGAGAGACCTAAGATGGATATGGAGAGTGAGAGAGAGTGGGAGAGACCTGAGAGAGACATAATTGAGAGGGAGTGGGAGAGACCTAAGAGAGATAGATACTTAAGAGAGGGAGAGGGAGAGGGAGAGGGAGAGGGACCTAAGAGAGATAGATACTTAAGAGAGGGAGAGGGAGAGGGAGAGAGCTATGAGAGAGAGACAAACTTAAGATGGAGAGAGAGAGAGAGACTTGAGAGGGAAATGAAGAGAGAGATATAGTGTGTTTGTGTGTCTAAGAGAGAGAGAGACTTGAAAGAGAGAGAGACCTGAGAGGGAGATGGAGAGTGTGAGTAAGAGAGAGAGAGATGAGAGAAGAGAGATAAAAAAGAGAGAGGGAGAGAGAGAGGAGGGAGTGGAGAGACCTGAGAGAGAGAGAGGGATGGACACTTGATAGGAGAGAGAAAAAATAAAGGGAGGGAGGAGAGGAGAGAGGGAGGAGAGAGAGGAGAGAGAGTGAGAGAGAGACCTGAGATGGAGAGGAGTGAGAGAGAGAGACTTAAGAGGGGATGCAGTGGGGGGAGAGAGGGAGAGGGAGATGGAGATTGGAGAGGGAGATGGATATTTAGAGGGAGATGAGAGGGATAGAAAGGGAGAGTGGAGGTAGGGACCCAGAGAGAGAGAGAGAGAGAGAGAGAGAGAGAGAGAGAGAGAGAGAGAGACCTGAGACTGGAAAGAGAGAAAACCTGAGATGGAGATGGAGAGTGAGAGAGAGAGGAAGAGAGAGAGACTTGAGAGGGAGAGTGGGAGAGAGATAGATACAGGGAGAGAGAGACTTGAGAGGGAGATAGGGAGAGAGAGATAGAGCTAAGATGGAGATGGTGTGTGTGTGAGAGAGAGAGAGAGATGTTTGAGAGAGGGAGAGAGGGAGATGGAGAGTGAGCAGGAGATGGAGAGGGAGTGGTAGGGATGAGAGAGAGAGAGACCTTATATGGAGATGGAGAGTGAGAGAGAGAGGGAGAGAGAGAGAGAGACTTGAGAGGGAGAGAGATAGAGGGATGGAGAGAGAGAGACTTGAGAGGGACAAAGGGAGGGAGAGGGAGGGAGAGGGAGAGAGACTTGAGAGAGTGTGAGTGTGAGAGAGTGTGACTGTGAGTGAGAGATTGAGAGAGAGGGAGGGAGTGGGAGAGAACAAAGAGAGAGATGGAATGGGAGAGACTTGAGAGAGAGACCTAAGAGGAAGAGAGGGAGTCAGAGAGATTTGAGAGAGAAAGAGACCTAAGCAGAGAGACTTAAGTGGAAGAGATACTTCAAAGGGAGGGAGAGAGAGAGGGGTAAGAGGGGGGATGGAGAGTTAGAGGGAGAGGGAGAGGGAGTAGGAGGGACCTAAGAGAGAGGGAGAGATAAAGAGAGAGAGATGATGGAGATAGAGGTAAAAAGATAGGTCTAGAGCTCAAAGAGAGAAAGAGTGAAAAATATAGGTACAATGAGGTACAAAGAGAAGAAAGGAGGGGGGGATAGGTCTAGAGCTTAAGGGGAGACAGTGATAAATAGAGACGTAGAGAAAGGGACAAAGAGATATGATGATTTATGAAGATTTTTCATCTCTTTACTACAAAAAGTATAAATATTTTATTATTCATTAATTTTTCTAAAGTTTCAAGTATTTTGAGATGAGTGTTACAAAAAAATCATGAAAAAGAGACTTTACATGTGAAAGTAGTTAGTATTTGATGTTTTAAAAAATGAAATATGAAGTTCAAATTATTATAATTACTTTTTGTGTAAAATATAGAAACACCGCCTAGTCCATCGCGTAGAGCTCTCTCTCACCTTTCCAAGGCCTATAAAAAGTTGAAATTTTGATAAGAAACACAAATGTTATGCCCATTTTACTAAAGAGGGTTTTTAGGTCTTCAAAACGAATATCCGTTTCAAACGGATATTTTGTTTTTCAAAAAAATGGTTTCCTGCTTTCTAAAACAAATATCTATTTTAAAAAAAAAAAAAATAGATATAAAAATAAAACAGATATCTGTTTCGTCTGACAAAATTTGTAGCCTTGGGATTTCCCTCGAGTTTGCCTTGGTTTTTGGCTTGGGATTGCCTAACCTAGAAAGACAACCCAAAAAACGTGTTTCTTAAATTTGCTTACTTTTCCGAAGTTCGCCCTTGTGGCTAAAAAACTTTTTTTTATTTGAATTTCATCAAACAAAAAGGGTTTATAGAAAAAATTGTCAACTTTCCACCAATATAAGTTTTGCCTTATTTTGAATTTAATAAATAATTATTATTGATTTTCTACCTACATTACATCTAAAGTCATGATTGATAGGCTTATTGAAAAAATTCTATAACTTTCAAACTACTTAACATTTTTTGAAACTACAAGATGCACCACATTCTATGCTTTGCATAGAGTAGGATAAAAAATAAATTCAATTTCATAAATTTTTGACCAAGTTATGGTGGTAAGACATAGACATTTTAATAATTCTGAAAAGTTCTAATAAAAAAATCATAACTAATTATTTATATGGAAAAAAAATACAAAATAATCTGGCACATCCGGGCATGTGTCATCTACTTATATTGAAAGATTTAGGAAAAAATATTATTTTTTTCTTGTACTTAGGGTGGTCAGACATACACCTGCTTCTTATCTTTTTTTCTGAAAATTTAGTACCACTGCATTGAAATTTCAAATTTTCTCAAAACAAATTTATTTTTTTTCCAAAAAAGGACTAGTAGCCTAGAAACTACATTCAATTTTCTACAACTTTAGTTCTTACATATTTTTAAAATTATGTTAATAACCTATTCAAATTTTTATGTCAAGTTGCCTAACTCTGATTTTCTGAATTTTCATTGCCACTTAGAGGCCTAGTTTGAACCCCCATGATCCTGCACATACCTGGTGTTTTTTTTGTTGTTTTCAAGGGACTAACCTAGGGCCTCGAGGGCTCATAAAAAATAAGCCTTACCTACGTTGTGCATGTAGAGGCTCATAGTTCACTTGGTTTGATAAGAACATGTTTTTGGTGTTTTATGTTTTTCGAACACTTATGGATTTTTTGTTTTTGAATATTTTTGGATTTTGAATGTTTGAATGTTTTTGGATTTTAAATTTTGAATGTTTTTGGATTTTGAATTTTTTTACCAAGTTGAAATAACACATGATATACAACTAAGGGGAATAACCTATGACCCCGGGGACTGATAAGCCTTACTTATGTAATACACACAAAGACCACATAGTTTAACTAGTGTTCACTCAAAGCATAACATGTTTTTAGGATTTTAACGTTTTATGAATTGTTTTGATTTTGTTTTGTCTTCTATTGTTTTAATTTATTCCTATTTTTTACCATGATGAGATGCATAAGGATTTAATCTACTACCTATTTGAGAAGTTGTCCCTAGTTCGAGACGAGACTACCTTCTCTAGGGGAGATAGATGTTGATGGTGCAACAAGGTTCAATACTAAATCAATCTTCAAGCCATGGTTGGACACATGTTTTATTATGGGAAAAATGGGTGGATGCTTCAGATAGCATTGATAGATAATGATGCTAGTATTATTCAAATGTAGTCCTTGTCTACCAAGTTTTCACTATGGTACCTGTTCTAGAAGTGCCACAAAGTGGTTTTCACTTAAATAACGTTTTATTTATCTTTATTGCTTTCCTTGCTTTTTTTTTTGGATATTTTGTTGGAAAAAGACACTACACAAGTCATTTTTTGTTGTCATTGATGGAAAACCTATTTAGTAATCCCATCTAGATCTCAGAAATTTCTTATATCGAAAGTTGGATTCAAGAAATGTATTATCTGTCAAAGCTAAAACAAGGTATTAGACAGAGTTGTGTATATTGGCTCATATGCAATTTTTTGTTATCATTTTGTGTTTTGGATCTTAGGGAAGGTATTTTGATGTATTAATGATCATATCCTTGAATCATCAAGGTTCACATTGATTGGTGTGCAAGTTAGAAGATTTGGTGTATTGATTTTTAGTCCAACAGTGCAAAAAGGATGACTAAATGAGTCAAGTGTGTTGTGCATCTTCGAGACATAATTGATTATGGTGTTTCACGTTCGATACATGTTTTTTTGAGTCCTCACTATGTTTTGGCCAATATTGGTTGATTATCATTGATAATTTTCCATGGATTGAGCTGACAGTTTGTATACGTTTTATATTTTGTTGAAGCCAACATGCAATTGTTCTAATCTCTAGTGGCGGATATATATAAGTGATCATTCATATCATTTTGATATGTGTTGTGATGTGATGTGAAAGTTAGAAGAAATATAGATTGATTGTACGAAATTTTATTTGATCAGAACAAAGATTGGTGATTCGAATTAAAGTAGATAGAGTTTCATGAGAAGAAGCAAACAAAATGTGAAGAATGTGAATAATGTGCTTAACCGAAACTATAATCAAGAATTAACAGATGCTACTTCATAGTTCATCTACTCTAGTAGTTTTCTAGAAGTGATTGTAAGACAATGAGTCTTAGTTTGGGCAAAAATCCCTCTATATTTCAGCAATGAGCTTTAGGTAGTGTGCCTGAATGCATGTGCATTCCTTTTGTAAACACTTATATTGAGTATACTCAAATTGTGGATTGACCTCCACCATGGTTTTTCCCCTAGCAGAGTTTCCACGTAAAAATCCTTGTGTTATGGTGTTGTGGTTGCTTGTCTTGTGTTTTTGCATCTTTCTTTTGGTTTAATGCTATAAGTGCTTTAAAGATCAAGTTAATAAAGTCATATTTTGTAGAACACTGATTCACCCCCCTCTCAATGTTCCTTGATTCCAAAAATTGGTATTAGAGCCTAGTTCCTCAGAAGAAGTTTAAAAGATTGGGGAAGATCCAGGAAGGTGATTCAATGGATTTTGGCAGTCTTCATCAACAACTTTTGGTAGCACTAGATGATCTTGATCAGTCCAAATGTGAATTTTGGGAATTGCAAGCAAGCCTCATGAATTTTGAGAAATTCATTCAATCATTGAAAGATCAAATCAATAAGTCCAGGGAAAAGAGAATCGAACTCTATGATCAAATCAAGCAGAAAGACAATAAAAGCATGGAAGATGAACACCTAAGTCAAGCCTTGAAGGAAAATATAAAAGAAAGTGAAAAGACCACCAGAGATAATGTTGTTCTAAAGCATGAGATGTAGTCTATTGTGATGAGAATGACCAAGGAAATTGAAGATAGAAATAAAAATGAAGAGAATCTTATCCAGTCCTTGAAAGAAAGATCTGATGAATGCAACAAATTCAATTAGTTGGAACTTGAATTGCAACAATCTATAAACAATGAAGAGATTGAAAGACATATTGTTATTCTCAAGGATGAAATTGCTATTGCAAATGAACACAAGGAGAAGTTCAAGATTAGCCTAGCTAAGCTTTATGAACTAATTCAAACTTAGAAGATTGGAAATAAAAAGCAAGTTCTTGGATATGAGAAACGAGAAAGCTTTGGATCTGGTCAAAATAAATTTAGGTCAGTAAATCAAATGAACAAATCTAGAAGGTATCTAGTAAGATAACCCAATGCTCAAAACTTTAATAGATGTTGTTTTGTTTGCAATAAATTTGGTCATATGGCTGCTCAATGTAGAAGTAGAATCAATCCAAATGGTCCATCATTTTATGGTCAGTGTTTCAATTGCAATAAGCATGGTCATAAGTCAATTGAATGTAGAAATATGACAAACAACTTTTTCAATAGAAATATAAGATGTTATGCCTACAATAGATTTGGCCATATTGCTAACCAGTGTAGATCAAGAGAAAATCAATAGAATAACTGGTCTGAACAAATAAATGTTGTGTGCTATAACTGTAACAAATTAAGTCATATTGCAATATTCTATAGAAACAGGAAAGGTCTGGTAAAAAAAAGGAAAAATATGCAAAAGGATGATAAAAGAAAAGGAAAAGTTACTATGGATGAGATCAAGAATGAAATAAAGAATACATGGGTAAAGAAGAGTGCTTATGATGCAAGAAATGAACCAGCACCAGAATCTGGTACTAGAAATTCCTTTGGGAATTAATTTAAGGCCTTTGGCCTAGGGGGAGCTCTCAAGAAAATATTTTAACCCCCTTGTCGGTAGTTGGTACCAGAATGTGGAAAATAGCAGCGATTGTGTTAATGATCTATAGATCTTTTGGGAACATTTGTGAAGAAAATTTATGCAAAATTGAAGGTCTGCAGAAGAATTTTCTTTCACGGACTATGAAAACAGGGTATATGGAAGACCTAGGGAAAAATCATTTAATATGACAAAAAAATTGGTGTGTGAATGATATAAAGGTTACTTCTATTCCTCATTTGTCACTTTTCACTTTGAGAAGAAGAATTTTGGAGAGCTCTGCAAGTGAATTTTGGTGAGATACATTTCTAAAGGTGATTCGATGATCAAACCCTAATTCGACAAAAAAGTATTTATCTACGAAACTTGTGAATTTGAAACTTCTGGAAATGGTTGCTCCATTAGTCATTGATATTAAGGATAGACCCCACCTAAAATTCAAATGGAATTCATTCAAATATGTTGAGACAAAACCATTAAAACCATTAGGTGTATTTTCTTTAGTTTCGTATGGTGTTTTACACATTGAAAATATTAGGGTATACATTCATATGAATATTGAGGATTTAGGTAGCTCCCAGCTATTAAATTTGTACACAAATCATATTGTGGGAGAAGATTTATGTGTTAAACCTTAATTTAAGGCTTTGGAGGAGAAGAAATTAACACAAATTGTGAAGTTTCCCATGTTTGACGAAAATGAATGGGTTCGGTACATACTAATTTGAGTGCATGTCAAGTTCATGAGGTTAAATCATCCCTTCAAGATCACAAGAGAAGTTATAAGCATAGTTACTGGTTTGAATTCAACTGGTGAGTTACCAACATTAAAAGTTGTAAAGAACCAAACAGTCACTAAGGAAAACGGTTCCAATTTTGACAGAAGAGCCATGACAGTTAATGACATCATTGAATTGGATTTAAAGTTTTCTTCTATGGTCATTGGATATAAGATCTATCACTCCAGTTGGGATAACTCTGTATCTGGTACTACAATCTATGCAACTTATCAAATGGTCAAGGAAAATGTAGAATATGACTTATGTGAGTTACTCCAGAGCCAACTAATTGAAAATCTTGGTAAAATCAAGAAGGACAAGAAGAAAATTTTCAAGTATGGAAATCTACTTTTTTTTCTATTCTTCTACTTCATGAATGAAGTTTCGAGAGTTGGTAGAGTGCAATGGGAAAGTGATAGACCTGTAGTTGTTCAAATCAAGGATATGTTATATAGAATTGGAGATATCAAAGCAAGGAAAACTGCTATCTGGGGCTACTTCAAAAACATTCAGAGTGTAATGCAAGCTAGGGAAATAATTCCTAACTCTATTGTGGAAAATTATAAGGATAGTATTTGCTTCATGGTTGACATTGATCAGTTTTTGATGGAAGCAGTAGAACCTAGAACATTTTGGATAATGCCTATGGGATATGAGGTTGAAGAACACATTTTGGAGTTGTATGCTGAACAGTTGTTGAGTAAACCTTGGGGTCCAATAGAAGAAAGGTTTGGTACCTGTTCAGAGAAGGATATACAAGTGCATAATCAATTGAGGAAGTCTGTGTTAGCCCGGAAGGTGAGAAAATAAGTTGTAGCTTTTGCAAAAACCCTTGGTATATTAGTTGAAGCTATGAGGGAAGCTAGGAAGAAAAGAGAAGAAGTTAAAAAAGGAGAGCCTACTAGAACTGAGTCATCTAGTCCAACAACATCCTTTGCTAGATCTAGATGTACAAGGAGCTCTGCACCCTCATCCAATTCTACTAAGAAATCAATTCCTGTAAAAGTTCAAATCAAGACATCTGGAAGAGAAGGAAAGATGAAAAAAGATAAAAGCACAAGAGTCTATGTTGTTAGTGTAATTAATTAATTATTACACTAGCATAAGTTAACTTAGGTTTTAATTAATCATATTAGTCCTAAGTTGCATTTAATTATTTAATAAAGTTGTTGAGATAAGATTCTCTTCTAGAAGATGAGTTGTCTTTTCTAGAACTTATCTCCATCTTGTTATCATTCCCTAGGTAGTTTGTTAGGATTTCTTGTTGTCACATGAAGTGTGATTTGAACACTTAGCAACATCCTTTTCATTCTAGTTTTATCACTTGCCTATATAATTAGGCATATGTACTCTTTGTAAAATATTCATCTATCTATCAATCTGATAGATCATAATAGAATCTTTATTTGAATGTCATTATCATACTTTCTTTGTAGTTGAATATTTCTTCCTAGCAAAGGTCCACCTGTGCATCCATCATTCCAACATGGTATCAGAGTTATTCCAGTGAAGGTTCATCTCAAGATCAAGAAAGTTTGGCTAGTGAGATTCTTTGGCAAGCAAGGGTTTGTTGCAAATAGTTTTTTATTGGAGCCATCATCATATTTGCTTCAAAAATCCAGTTTTCATTCATTTGCAAGAAAAACAATTTCTGGGTTTTGTAGTCAGCGTCGAAATTTGAATCTGGGTATCTTTTAGATTTTGCATATCTTACACATATCTAGAGAAAATCGCAGTCTAAAAAGTGTCAGGCATCATTTTTCTCCTAGCTAAAGGTTAAAAAAAATCAAGTTTTCATCTTTTGCTTATTGGATCAAGAAAACGATTTCTGGGTTTTATTTCTAGCATCAAAATATTTTTGGGTTTTTATTTTTGTCTACAAACAGTGACTAGATTTTTCAGAAATCAAATTAAAAATAAACGTTTTTGCTAGAAAACCCGTTTCTTGGAGGCTAAATTCTTTTTTTTAAATTCATAACTTTTGGTCACGATGTCCATTTTTGGCAAACGAGATATTGACGAAAAGCTTGTTTCGAGCACTTCATAGTGGTGTAGGCCATTTTTTCATATTTGGTCATCTACACAAAATTGAGGTTATTTTTCATCATGGAGACAGATGTGAACATTGGTTTGTGTATGCACTCTTTTTAATTTTCTGTTTATGTAGATTTAGGCATTCTCTCCTTTTGCAATCATTGGGTATTGTAATAAATGAACTAATATAAAGTTCCACCAGGGGGGTTTCTTGCATAATAATATGATTAGAGTGTGCATGAACTTTGATCTTCATTGTGTTTTGATGACAACTCGCATGGGTTGTAATCTAGTTTTTTAGTTTCTTTTGGCCATATTTTGTCTTAGTTTAACACATATCAGATTCATATCGGTTCACACTTTAGATTGAGAGCCTATGGTTAATGATCCACATCAGATCCATCTCAGTTTGAGGGCCACTAAATTTGTGGTTAATGTTCCTGAGTCTTTATGGTACTTGTTCTCATGGAAAAATTTTAGTCTCAGTTTGACATCGGCATCAAGATTCACGACTTCCAAATTGTGTCATCATCTTTTCATCTATTGTTGCTTTATGGATTCTAGGGTTGTTCCAGTTTGGTGTTTTCGAGTGCTCTGTGGCATCAGGTTTGTTGTTACATTATTATGATTCCAATATGGTTTCTTGTAGACAAAAGTATCTTTCCTTGCTTGTCAGATTCTGGTTCCAGTGTTACTCCATAGTGTTCTTCCAGTGCTTCTTTGCTGCAGCCATTTCATTGTATGGGGGGGTTGTCCCACTAGGTTTTCCTTCTCTACCTCATTATTTCATTTGTACATGGGTACCTGATCAAGCCTTGTTACTAAGACCCATTCATACTTTCTTGCATTAATCTTAGTTTTAGGTGCATGCTTATCTTGTCTCCCTATGTTGCACTTATGGGGGGGTGTTAGTGTAATTAATTAATTATTACACTACCATAAGTTAACTTAGGTTTTAATTAATTATATTAGTCCTAAGTTGCATTTAATCATTTAATAAAGTTTTTGAGATAAGATTCCCTTCTAGAAGATGAGTTGTCTTTTCTAGAACTTATCTCCATCTTGTTATCATTCCCTAGGTATTTTTTTAGGGTTTCTTGTTGTCACATGAAGTGTGATTTGAACACTTGGCAATATCCTTTTAATTCTAGGTTTATCACTTGCCTATATAATCAGGCATATGTACTCTTTGTAAAATATCCATCTATCTATCAATCTGATAGATCATAATAGAATCTCGATTTGAATGTCATTATCATACTTTCTTTGTGGTTGAATATTTCTTCCTAGCAAAGGTCCACCTGTGCATCCATCATTCCAACATATGTTGTTGTTGAAGATGATGAAGAAATTGAATCAGATGAAGAAGTCAGAGAAATCAAGCATAAGGGCACAAAGGCATCAAAAGTCTCTAAGGACAAGCCCTCCGATGAAGAAAAAGGCAAGAAAAAGGTGAAAACTGATAAATCGGGTATAATTGTAGAGGAAGTGGAAAAAATATTAATTAAGGATGGTAATCTCAAAACACTTTCTGAATGGTATGACATTTTTGATAGTGCCAGTCAAAGAACTCTTGAAGAAGCTACAATAAAGTACTTGAATATTTTCAATAAGACTCTCATAGAAATAATGTCAGGGTTACCTAAAGAGTTATATGAAGTCTTAGAAATGAGGAGAGTGAATGAAAGAGTTGAAGAAGAATGAATGAGAGAACACAAACTTGTTAATCTATGTCCAGTAATGTCAATAGAAGAAATGAATAAAATCCTCAATGATGCTAAAAACAATTTTAAGAGAAAATCAATGGTGAATAAGCTTATGATCGAGCAGACTGAGGAAGTGGAAAAAGACACTGAGAAAATTCTTAAGGCAGTTCTGTTGAAGAATAGATATATTGTTGTGTCTGAAGAAACTCATGTTGAAAATTTTCCATTTGGTCCAAAAGTTCAAGATGTTCCAGTCAATATTGAAGAAGTGAATGAAGACACAATTGAGGACACTCAGAATCCTCTAGATGTGGAAGATACTGAAATTCCCGTGGAGACTGAAGCTCCTAAAGATACATCAGCTGAAGAAATAGAGATTCCCAAAGTCAAGCAAGAATCTAAGATTGAAGAAAAGAAGGTTGAGACAAAATAAGTTGTTATGGAAGCAAGAGACACTGCTAAGGAAGTAAAGTTTTTAGAAGATAAACAAGAGGAGTTTTACCTTGAAATGGTTGAAGGTCCTATCAACTTGGCCACTCTATCTCCTATTCAGAAGCTGGAGGTGGCATCATTTGCTTAGACCAAGGCAAGGGAAGAGTTGTTGAAATATCACATTGAGCACATGAGCTACTGAGTCTTGTATCTAGTATCTTGGAGAAGATCATGCCCACATATGTCAAGCATTCATTCAATTCTCCCTCCGATCAGCTAAAGAAACCTATCAACTATGTAAGTACTCACTTTGAGTCTCTTGAAAAGTCAACTAAGGATAAGGATCACAAAGAAATTGATGCAAATAGGTTCAGTAGATTGAAGTGTATGGTTGCTAATGATAAATCATTATTAGCTACCTATGAAAAGAACATTCAAGGTGCATTATCTGAAGGTGGAAAAATTTACAAGTCATTTTTATTGTTGTCAAAATTCATTGAGGTCACTGAGAAGAAAATTAAGAAATATGTGAAACAGTTAGCAGATATTTCTCAAACCTTTGATCCTCTAACCATTTCTATGAGTAAGCATGAAGGTCAAGTCATATCACTTCTTGAAAAAACTAAAATTTTGAAGCATGAAGAAGACAAAATTGTTGAAAGGTTATGTGAACTTAGAGGACTACTTGGTCCTAAAATGGAGACAATGCTTAGTGCAAGGAAGCACATGACACTATGGTTGTCAGTGATCTGAAAAATCTTGAATTGGAAAAGATGCAATCCTCTCTATTATGTGGTCACATGACTATCTTGGAAAGTCTCAAAAAGGGTTGGGACACTAGTTTAAGCCTATTGAAGAACAATTTTGCAAACATATTCAAGTTCATGTAAGTCATTAAAGCATGTTTGTATAGTTTTGTATGATTTTTAGTATGCGAATTCCCATCTTTGCCATTGATGTTAAAGGGGGAGTGTGGGATAGTGAAAAATGTAATATTAATCTCAGGGGGATTTGTGGATAAAATATTTTTAATTTTTTGTGCATTGCAGTGTATTCATGTTGGTATTGGTTCTGACACTTAGTCATTTTTCACTAAGTGTTGCCATCAATGCCAAGGGGGGAGATTGTTGGAAAGAGACACTAAACAAGTCATTTGGTGTTGTCATTTCTAGCAACCCTGGTTAGTAATCCCATCCACATCTCAAAAATTTCTTATACCGAAAGTCAGATTGAAGAAATGTATTATCTGTCAAAGCTAAAACAAGGTATCAGACAAAGTTGTTTATATTGTCTCATACACAATTTTTTGTTATAATTTTGTGTTGTGGATCTCAAGGAAGGTATTTTAATGTATTAACTATCATATCCTTGAATCATTAGGGTTCGCATTGATTGGTGTGCATGTTAGAAGATCCGGTGTATTGATTTTCAGTCCAACAATGTCTAAAGGCCGACTAAATGAGTGAAGTGTGTTGTGGATCTTTGAGACATAATTGTTTATGGTGTTTCTTGTTCGATACATGTTGTTTTGGGTCCTCACTATTGGTTGTTTCTACTATAACCAAGTTGATCTTCTAATCTACCTATAGAATTTACAATTCCAATCAAGGGCAGCTCAAAGGACCTAGACCAACTGATGAGGATTTTAAAGACCTCCTACACTTTGGGCTCTGCAAGACCCTAGAGGGTGATCCCTTAGTGTTTCTACAACCTCTACACCATTATAATTAACAACATTAACAATAATGGATAATCTCACTCAATAGATCAACAAAACAAGATAATATTGAATAGAATTGGTTGTTCATCAATAATATCAACCATTTAGAGCATGAGATAATTACAACAATACTTCACTATAAAATATAGTCATTAATTTTAAATTTTTAGAAAGCTCTAGATGAACACAAACAAATATTGAATCTCACAAACATGTACAACTTAGATCAGTACCTTATTTCCATTGGAGGAGTAAAATTCACAAACACCTAAGGGTTTATAATAGATTCAACACATAGCATATAAGATCTTTGATAACAATGCCTTACAATATCACCAATATGTAACCTAACTCAATACTACTTATCAAGTC
Source organism: Sequoiadendron giganteum (assembly GCA_007115665.2). NCBI lineage: Eukaryota > Viridiplantae > Streptophyta > Pinopsida > Cupressales > Cupressaceae > Sequoiadendron > Sequoiadendron giganteum. The sequence goes on from CM021108.1 coordinate 311,025,578, forward strand.
CTTGAACATAACATATCAACCTATAATCTCATTTAAGCATTTTAATTAACTCTTTGAATTAAAGCTAAAATAAGAATTGCACATACCACAACAGTGAGATGAACAAAATAATCCTTGATCACTTTACTCAAAATTCAAATATGCTTGTACACAGGAGAGACATGGTCTCAAATTTATCAGTTTAATTCAAATGCTAGTACTGTCATAAAACATCATATCTTCATGAATTCAAAATCTACAACAAAATGACTCAAAACCTAACTTGTGTTTTCTCTATAACTATCAGACTTTACAATTTCTCTACAACTTCACCTAGACTCAACCAAAAATTTCTAACTTGCTAACCAGTACTTCTTGCCTTGAAATCCTTCTTATAGAAAATGAAGGAGAAAACAAGCATTAGGCCAAAAAGCACACATGTCACTAGCCACTTGGACCGCTTTCTAGCATTTAAAAAATTGGTTACAATAGCAACCTCCCCCAGAGAATCTTCTTGTTCCAACAACAACAAATATTCAAAAACTTCATGCTTAGACTACCACCAAAACAAAACTTGAATTATTTATAACTGCAACAATTGGTTGATTAACTGTTAGCAGCCTACTCCCACCTTTACTCCTCTTCAGTTAAATATTTATTCACCCACTACTGGTATTCCTCATCACTTGTCCAATTGAAACCAATTACCTCATTTACTTTGACACTATAAGGTGTATATTTAATTGCCACTTTCTTTTCCTCTCATTCAAAAGACTCAATGAATGAACTGGTGCTAATAATTTTATCCATGCAGCTCAATAATAAATCAAAATCCTAGTCATCACAAAATAAAGTAATTTGAGCCTTGATGACCCTACTAGCCTGATCCTACCATTGCTGAAGTGACCTGATATTACCCTACTCATCAATTATGTTAGGCAGTAGTGTATTGCTCCAATCATCAAAACTCTTTACCAATTCCTTGATCTTCCTAATCAATTCATCTGGTAAGGCTTGAAAACCTTGCAATGATTTAACCAACACTTGAGTAGGTCTTAATGGTTGTGGCCTACTTTTGATATCAAATTTGGAGGCCTTAAACATTACATCCAAATCATTTTCCCTAGGGATCCACTTCTCAATTAATGGTATTGCTACTTCTTGATCCCTCTCAATATTATTTATTACACATAATAATAAAGAATAAGAAGAATATACACTTGGAAAACTATCATCAACCTTTTCATTTAAATGTTGCAAAATAGTAGTAACAATTTCCCACTGTCCCAAAAAATACCCTCTCCTCACTTACCTTAAGAGAATCTTGTAGCTCTACAATTTTATGCATTAACTAATTCTTTGTTGGGTCAACAAAGCATTCTAACTCCTCCCCAATTGGTTCCAATGTAGGGCTGAGGGAAAGAGTATGACTAGGAGATCCCAGTGTGGAAACAATGGGGGAAACAAGAAGAAATGACCCTGATGTGGAAGGCAATGATTTAATCATTGGAGCAATTGATTTTTCCCCAATCTTCCTATATTTTAACCTTTCCACCTATGTTTGCAGCTCAATATTACTTTGTTGCACCTTATTATACTCCCCAATCATGAAATTATACTTCTCCATAAGACTCCTTTTTTCAGCTTCCTCTCTCCCAGCAATCTTTTGTGCCAATTTGGCCACATTCATAATTAAATTTGTAGCCTTTGTGGTTGAGGTCTCTAAATCTCTCTTAATTATTAACCCTCCTCTCAAATTTGGGTTAATGTGAGTAATATTTGGCTTTCTTCCTTGTGGGGCCAAAGCCCATATTGCCAAGGTTTCGTATTCCTCAATAAGGTAGATTTTTGCAATGCTGCCTTCATTTCTTATTCAAAATTCTGGAGGGGATACTTGGACTTCAAAATAGTATTAAAAGACATTGCATCAGAAATATCCCACTCAGGTAGAATCAAGACACCAGATTGATTGACCAACTTTATCCCTTCTTCTAGAGTGATGTTCTTGAATTCATTCATTACCTCATCCTTCACCTCATCATCACTTTCCTGATCTGACCTATCAAGCCCCAATTCTCTTCTTTTCTTGCACTTCTCTAGATATTCCTCCAACTTCATCCTCCATACCAGTTGCAAGAAGACTGGTGTTTTCCCAAAATCATCATCATCCAAAAATTCTTTACAAGCCTCCATTCTTGCATCCTTCACACATTTTCCTTTCATGTCCAGGTCTGATAAAATCAACTCAACTGGTCTTGGAGGAGAAGGCATGCCCATTTGCATATCTTGATCAATAACAATAATCTCAGCCACCGAGTCCTCTTGGGACTGTTCAATCCTTCACCTCTTGGAGTTTGGTGGTGATGGTGGTGGTGAGGGACTCCTCTCAGGTGATGAATCCAATTCGATTATTTTTATTGCCCCAGGTGTTTCGAGATGTGAGCCTGGTTGTTCATGCAACTTCATCAAATGTTTTCCTTTTCTATATATTTCCTCTTCATCACTATTGTCATCCCTTTTTCTCCTATAAATAGGCTTGTCATATGTAGGTTGGTAAGTTGGCCTTTCTTCGAATGGCCTTGCAGCATGTTCCTGTATACCCAAGTCCAACTCCAGATTTATTTTCTTGGTCATCAGAATACCCATGATTTCCTTGAAATTATCCATCAAAAAATCAATCTTTTTATGATAAGGACTGAATTCCATCAATGGGTCATACTTTTGATCCATCTTATGCACTATAGCCAATAGCTTATCATAAGCTACCCATTTTTGTTTATTTAAATCTTGCTTATTCAAATCAAATTCATTTCTGACCAGGTCCTCAAGGAAATTGAATTCGTGAACAAATTTGGCACCCTTTATTCTTTTTCTAAATAGAGAAAATAAACCCTCAAGATCATATTGCCTCCTAGGACCAAAACTTAAATGATACACTTCAAAGAATTTTCTAAAATGCACCCAACCTCCCTTTGAAATTACAAAATCAGAAACCACCATATAGTTAGGGTAAAAAGTCCCCTTGCCCTTCCCTATAAGGTTATCTTCATGAATACATCCAATCTACAACATATCCTCAATAAATCTGACCCTTGGTGGCACATTATAAGGCAATATATGTGGGTTCCCCTAAAAATAATATACCCTCAAGACAGTGTTGATTGGGTATGGGATAATGTCATCCCAATCGTGGAAAATCTTCAAATCGGGCCTTCTCCCCTTGGGCCGAAGAAAATCATGCAATTCTATAGGAACCCTAGCTAAATTCACCATCAATCTGGCTCTCAGTATTAATGCAAAGCAGTTGTCAAACTATACATAGTTGGCATTCTCTCTATTTTATGAAAGGTCAGTAGTCCACACCTATACCGACAACCTCTCTTCATTGAAAAATTGCTTCAATCTCATCTTCTCAAAGAAAAACTCGGCATTCTTGAACAAAAACATGTGCATTAACATAGAATCCCAGTAAAAGGGGGTGCCTATATCATTTTTCTACAATTTCAATAACCCTTTATGTATCTTCTCAGCCAAGAAGGAAGCAAAATCATATACTACATTGAAATTCGGGTGTTGTATTTGCACCCACATGAACATAAAAGTTATAGGCATCACTATATTAGGGCTAAAACCCAAAATTTGGCATAATGAATAGAAAGTAGCCTAGAAGTGCTTTGTAAAACAATCCAATATGAAAGGCTCCTGGTCATTAGGGCTAATATGAACACTTGAAACTCCTACCCTACGCAAATGAGGTGGGAGCATCTTAGCTCTAAAAAGGGACTTCATCCTCCCATATTCCTGTTTCATTCCTTCAAGCTCAATAGGGACCAATAATACATTGGGCTCACTCAAATAAAAGACCTCTTGAAACTCCTCTTTATTAATACTTAGCAGAACCCTTCCATCACTATCCCTAACCACCCGTGTGACAGGATCATACCTTGCAGCCATTGCCTTGAGAAAATCAACATCAGGAAACACATTTGGAACTACCAATTTCCCCATATCATACATCCAGCCATTTGAAAAAGGATGAGGAAAATTTCTTTGTCCAAACCATAGTCTAAACATCTCCAAACCCTTAAGCAGCACCTTAGCATCAGCTATATTAAAACAATTATACACTAAACCATCCCCTAGGGTTTTTCCTCACATTAAAACCAACCCCTTCTTCCTATCATTTGTTGACAATGACAATTGATCTAGGAAATCATCGTAGAAGTTTGTATTCAAAAATTCAATCTGGTCGGAATGATTTTTTCATGGTGCCATCCTGAGAAAACTAGGGTGTCGTTGTATTACAGACCTTAAACAAGCTATGGCTTTACGAGAGTATGAAATTACAAAACAAATAATTTGTAATTTCCCACAATTTAGCTCACCTATAACCCTAAAATGATTTTCAACAAGCTTTCCAACAACCACACAACAAATTCCCCCAAATTCAGATTACAATTTGACCAGGAGGTGCAAAACTCAACTTACGGCTTTGTGCTCATAGAAACCTTAATTCTTCACTGCAACAACTCATGAATTCATCTTCATCTTTAAGACTGCTCTGTGAAACTGCTCGAATGCTTTGTGATACAATAGAATAGGAAAAATAGTCACTTTATTTCAATTAAAAAATGCCAGAAAACATCTCATCCGCCATTAAAGCTCACTTACGCACTGCACCAATGACTCCAATCACATTTGATGCAAATTCAAATATTACCCATTGATCTTTCACTTTGGATGGATCATCAAACAACTGCCTTTAAATCAATCTGACATGACCTCCACCATGGAAAATGGCCCACCACCTTCTGCATCGCCAAGGAAATCCACTTGGCACTCGCCCGTGATATCGAAATCAGTAAAAACCTTGCAACTTCTGATCACATGATGATGGGAAACCATGGATCTCAATCATCAACGATCGTGTTCATTCAAAATAGTTGCCAACTCTGTTGTTAAACATCGAGCACCTTTCCTACCAAGATTAAAGTATCTTCGTCCATTTGAAACATGTGCATATTACACCTACTTTAATAACCTTCCAAATAGTTTATTAAAGTTAGATTAATATATTAAAGTACCCCTATCATTCCTTCAGCTTCACCAGATGTGACAAGTGGTGCTCGCCCGTGATATCGCGATCAACCAAAACTATGTGGTGGGGTCATCAAAGGATAGTGGGGAATGGCTAAGATCAAATGGCCATTCATCAACGACCATGAAAATTTATCCCTCTGCAAAATATAAAACATTTATTAAAACAAGAGGGGACATTACTAGGTCAACGAAAAAATGATGACATAAGTTGTTTTTAAAGGGGGAGCATGGGGCCATCCTAGACTTAGGAAGGAATAAAGTCTAGCGAAGGAAATAAAATGACGAATCGAAAGGGGGCCAAACCTAGATAGATCAATGGGACACAATTTTTTAAAACCCTTCTCCAAAAATGTAACAACCAAATAGATCCAAGCCATGGTATAAGATAAGACATTAGGGTTGTACACAACTACATGGAAACAAATGTAAAACCCAACCCTAGGCTTTTCTCAAAAATCATGTGGAATCTGAAACATAGGCAAGATCAAATGCAACTTGTAGAACAAGAATTGAAGTTCAATCAGTGGCTGCAATTGGGGACGTACATTCCATTGGAATGAAGCGAGATCTCAGAATCTTAGGTTGAGTAGACCAATTGCAAAGACGACCAAAAGGGGTTGTCCAAACCAAACAACCCAGTAGGAAATAAACCTACCACTAACATATATACAAACCTAAACTACTGTTCATGGAAAAAACATACTTCAAGTGAAGTATAACTTCAAGAACTATCCATGAACTGACAATTCAAGAATATCCCTTGTCATCTCTTGGAGGAAGTTTGAATCTTCACCCCACTTACTGTTGATCAGAAATGGACCCAACCAGATTGCATCAAATTTTCCATGTTTTCCCTTATCTTCTAATCTGGCATTCCACATTAGGACCAAATCTCCATCTTGGAAGCTCCTTACAGTTTCCTTTTTTTCATACAAGTTCTTTACTTGCAACTATAATTTTGCATTTTTCATTTGAGCCTCCCTCCTGGTTTCATCCAATTCTATGAGAGCTTCTACTCTCAATTTCATTTCATCATCAATTTCATTGTCATATGTTTGGACAAACTTATACATCTCCATCAGATTATTTTGGGGCAACCTTGCATTTATCCCATAGACCAAGTCAAATGGGGCACAACCTATTGCTTTCTTCACAGTTACCCTATCTGCCTAGACTGTTAATCTCAACTTAGAATCCCATGCCTTCTTATTTTTATCCAGGATTCTCTTAATGATTTTCATCAAGCTTTTATTGCTTGATTATTCTTGTACATTTCCCTATGGGTGATATGGTGATGAGTAGGAAATTTGGATCCAATGCTTCTCACAAAAGTCTGTGTATTCCTCAGATCTAAAACACATTGCATTATCCAAAACAATCCTTTTTGGACATCCAAACCTAGTCAATATGTTGCTCATCAGGAAGTCAATTACCACTTTATTGGTTGCCCTCTTCATTGGAATTTCTTCCACCCACTTGGTAAAATAATCACTAGCCACCAATATCCATAAGTGGCCTCCACTATACTTTCATGCTATCTCTCCCACAAAGTCAATACCCCATTGCTGAAATGGAGATTGCACTGTAACTGAATTTAGAGGCAAGTTACCAGAAAATTTTAACTTACCCGATAAATGCTAACAAGCATCACATGTCTTTATTAATTGGTGTGCATCTTTAAAAATAGTAAGCCAACAAAATCCAACCCTCAGTATCTTATGTGCAGTTGTTTTTTCCATGTAATTCCCTCCACAAACTCCATTGTGCATCTCAATCATAATTTCTTATGCTTGATATTGATCTACAGACTTTAGCATGACACCTTCCCCATTTCTCCACCAAAGCTTACCAGCTACAATAACATACTTGATAGCATGTAATTTCAATGTCCTTTTCTCATTGTCACTCAAGTCATCAGGACATTTAATATTTTGCAAATAATAAATCGCACCTTTATACCATTCAGAATATTCCATATCACATATGTGTGATCTATTCTCCCCTTCTTGCAAATTTATCTTATTTGCTTCTAGATTGCTTTGGGCTGTAAGCTTGGCCAATCCTTGTCCTCTTACCAGCTTAGTATTTTGGATCTCAATATTAAATTCATGGATCCTATTGATCCATCTACACCATCTTCTTGACACTTCTTGTTGTGTGAAGATATCTTTGACAACAGTACTATGCACATATGCGACCACAGTACCTCCCGTCAAATAAGGCTTGAATTATTTTACTGCCTTCACCAATGCATATGCCTGTTTCTCATTAATATCATACTTGATTTCTGTAGCTTGTAAAGATTTACTAAAAAAGGCTATAGGTTGTTCAAAACCTTCTACATTATTTTGCAACAACACAGTTGCAATTGTGTGGAAAGAAGCAAATAAAATGTCTATAAGGGTTTAGAAAAATCAGGGCTTTTCAATACAAGAGCCTCCTTTATTTCTTGCTTAATGTCCTGGAAGGCCTTATATACTCCTCTCCCCATTCAACATTAGCTCCATTCTTAAGCATATTGGAAGGGTGAACTGTCTCGGCAATATTTGTCACAAACCTCCTTAGGAAGTTTATTTTTCCAAAGAAAGATTGTATACCTTTGACATTGTGGGGTTGTGAGATTTTGTCTATTGCAATTACTCTCTCTGGATCAATTTTGATTCCATCCTTGGAAATAATATGTCCCAACAATTTTCCCTCTCTTACCCCAAATGCACATTTCTTTGGATTCAAAGAGATGCCATAGTCCAATTCTCTACTAAATACCTTCTCCAAATTGTCACAATGATCCTCTTCCTTCTTGGATTATGCTATCAAGTCATCTTGGTATATCACCAAAAATAAGTTAATGAAATCTGAAAATGCCACATCCATGGCTCTTTGAAAAGTAGCCCCTGCATTTTTTAGAACCAGAGGCATTCTCACATAAACATATGTTCCCTAGGGTGTAGTGAATGTTGTATTATATTGCTCAAACTCCTTGACCATGAGCTAGTTGTAACTAGATAACCCATCCATCATAGACATTAATTCATAGTTTTTCACCCTCTATAACATGGCTTCCATATTTGGTAATGGATAGTTGTCTTTTAATGAAGACACATTCAAATTCTTGAAGTCTACACATAATCTGATGTCTCCATTTTTATTTCTTACCAGTACCAATTTTGACACCCAAGATGAATGTCTGCATGGCTTAATGATCCCTACATCCCTTAGCTTCATTAACTCTTCTTGCATTTTGGGATCTAAGGTAGGATTAATAGGCCTTTGTTTTTGCCTAAATGGCTTGGCACAATCACTCAAAGGAATCTCATGTTGGAACAAATCCTCCCTGTATGCCTTAAGATCATCATAGGACCATGCAAACACATGTCTAGACTTCCTCAATAAGTCAATTAGCATCCTTCTCACCTTTGGTGACAATTTTTTTCCAACATATACCTTTTTGGCGATGCTTTTGTTCCAAGATTTATCTCTTCCAAGTCATCAGTATGTGAAGCAGTAGGATTAGCCTTTTTCTTATTGTGATTGTCAAATACTCTTTATAATACAACTAGAACCTTAGGAATTATAGTGTCTTTAACGAAATTACCTCATTTACAAACATAGTATCTTTACCATCAATTGTTTCTACAAAATCTCCAAAGTCAATTTCTTGACTTTCATATTCATCCACACAATTCAAGAATCTTAATATGTCATCATCATTATCAAAAACTTGCCAATTTTTGATATTATCAAGAACTGATGGCTTGGTTTGCACTTCAAACTTTGAGATCCCAACAAAGGTTATATCATCTGGTTTTAATGCAATGTTTGCTAATAAATATTCCACTTTGTTGTGGCCTCTCTCCATCCAACCTATTCCAAATGCATCAATTTTTTCCAGCTCATCCCAAACAACATTCCTATACTGTTTCAACCTCTTATTCTTTTATACATACCGGGCTCTAACTTGGGAAACCACAAGCTCAGAATCTACAATTACCTTGAGCTTCTTAATCCCATTCTTTTCAGCCAATCTTAACCCCAATAATAGTGCCTCATACTTTGCCACAGTATTCGTGCAATCAAATGATAGATTAAAAGAGAACCTGAATGTCTTTCCACTCGGTGATTGTAAAAAAACACCTACACTAGATCCTTATTTTGAACTTGCACCATCAAAGTACGTAGTCCACAAGTCATCACACTCTGACCATTTTTTTACTTCTGTGTCAATCAGTGCAGTGGGCTTATCATAATTTCTAGGGAATTCCTCAATTCTGAACTCATTTATGCCATTGTCGATAAAACATGTCATATTTTTAGTTGGATCATGCTCAATCATATGGGAAACTTTTGATTCTCTCTCAATCTTGACATTCTTTCCATCAATGGAGAAAGTAGAAAATGATAGGTCACACTGCATGTTACCCCCCATTGATGCACTCCACTTTCTTCACAATAGCATCCCAAAATGTGGTGGGATGTCTGCAACTAGTACAATCATGGCTAAGTCCTTCTCAATATACTAAGTCAATTTATAAGGTAATTATTTCATAGTCCCAATAACTGGCACTTCCCTTGAATCCATTGCATAGCATTTACCTTGAGTAGTATCCACTGTCAGGCCCTTGCCTCCATGATGTTGACTGGAATAACATTGTTTGATACCCCTGACACCATACCTTCATCACTTTATTTTTTCTCTTGTTGCTTGCTTCCCTCAAGTTTCATCTGCCTCCTATCCTCTGAAGTAGGTTCAACAAACTTTGTAATCACTTTAGTCTTCACCAATTATGAAGTTGTATCTTCTTGAGGCTTTGGAGTTTCATTCTTTTTTTCCCAAACCTTATCACTTTTAACCTCTTTAACTTTGACAACATATTTCATGTTATCAACTTTAACACCCTTATTTTTGTCCTTTTGTTATTTAATAAATAAGCCAACAGGTTTACCCTATTCACCACCCACAGTTTTGTTTCTCAGCTGAAGTGAGCTTCTCATTTGAGCAGCCATTTCCTCAGTCAACCTTGCAATCTCTCCTTCTGATGGTCTCCTTAGGGACACTGAATCTTCATCATGTTCCATATTGCAAGCATTATGGTCAAAATCACCTTCCTCATTAGAGAAAACTTTTTGATGGTATATCTCACTTCTCTGCCTCTGACTATCCACATCAACTCCCTATGATTCATCACCAGAGGAACATTTTACCTCATCAATAAATGATTTGGCCATACAAAAATCTACATCACCCTGCTGAATTTCAAGATTTCGCTCATTATTTTCCTGCTTTGTTCCCTCAGCAACAAGAAACTAAGCAATACCACAGTAATTCTGATCATGTGGATGTTCACAAACCTCACACCATGGTCTATATTGTACCAGATTTACTGAATTATTCTGTAGAGGGTCTAGTGTATGCTGATCATGTTTGGGCTTCTGGCTGGGCAAGATTGGTTTCCCATCTTTCCAATTTGTATTATAAGGGTAATTTTGCAACCTAGGTTATCTTTCATTCTTATTATATTGTTTCTTTTCATTTCCTATACCCTTTTCTTGCTTGGCAACAATATATTTTATGTCTTTCAAAGTTCTTAAGACCTTATCCCATTTTTCATCATCCTTAGGATTTGAAGTAGAGACCTTCTCAACCTTATCCTTGGGATTTTTTAAAAGTGTGGGTTGTGCTCTCCTACCATATTTCCTAGAAGCTTGCCTATTACTCTCAATATTTATAGCCACCCTAAAAGCATCCCTCATAGTCTGAGGGTCTTTATCTCTAAGTAGGTATGCCATTTTAGCATCAAAAGAATTGAAATATGTTGTTAGACAAACATTCTTATCAAGCCTCAAAACTTGAAACAATTTATACATTGATTTTTGAAACCTTAAATTAAACTTTGTTATAGGCTTGTTTAGTGACTTCTTGATATTGTTGAATTCATTCAGCATGAAACTGGCATTGGTTTTATCACCGTACTATTCCTTGAAACACTTTTCAAATTCATCCCATGAACAAATACTAGCATTAGGTAGACCTTTGTACCAATCCCTTGCATCTTCTACCAAGGATTGTACAAACAATTTCATGACAACATCTTCATGCTCCACCTCATAATCATTCAGCATATCCATAAAGGCTTTTAAATGTTCCTCTGTTGTCACAACATTATTGCCAAAAAATTTACTCATATTTTCTCTCAACTCATCAGGGATGGGATTTGGATAACCTAGAATACCATCAAAGTATAATTGCCTATATCTTTCCAGTTGTATAGGTCTTCTTTGAAATAATCCCTCAATATTCTAAGAGTCAACACCAAATCCTATATTTTGCACCCTAGGGCCATCCAAATTTAGATTCACAAACTTAGTAGCATGGGTTTTTGGGCTAGAATTGTTGTGTTGGTATCCAAATTTATTTTAGGACCAAATCTCAAGTCATCTTGGTGAATTGATGAGGTTGCAGCTTGTGTAGCCTCATCCATGCTTGACATCTTTAGGAAACCTATTTTTCTTTTCATTTCTACATTTGCAGCCTCAATTTATGTCCTCTCCAATTCCTCAGCAAGAGCCTGACTCTCCCTTCTAACTTTTTCTAAGGTAGTCTCAACTTGTAATGGTACATGTGGTGGTAGGTCTCTTTTAGGAGGGTGGGAAGTCACCTTATCACTTATTTTAATCCCCTTAGCCTTTTGTTTTCCCTTGTCTAGAACGGGTTTAGGATTTGGATCACTTGATTGAGGCTTGACAAGGTATGATGGTTTTGGGTTTGAGAGTTTTGGTTGGGTATCAACTTGACCTATAGGACCTACTTTAGATGTAGGCCTTATCTCCTTATCAAATATTTCATGTAGAATAGGGCCCTCAACACTTGGCTCAGGTTTTTCTTGGTTTGGGAATTTCATTATTGCCAATTGTCTAATCAACCTATCTCTTTCAATCACAACATGCATTAGTTATGTTTCTCTCTCCTTTTCTCTTTTCCTCCTAAGCTCAACTTTTTTTTGGATCTCCGGCCTTAAGGAGTCAATGTCTCCAAAAACATCTTCAGGGCCAGGCAAGGTCATCTTTGAACTCGACATATCAATTAAATCTATAAGGTTGACCTCTTCAAGTACAGGTCTAGACAATAAAGGAGTTCCATCATCCCCAACAAGAGGGGGAGGCACCTCACTGGTGCTTTCTCTATGATGCCTTTGACTTCTACTCCTACTTCTTCTTTTTTCAGAGTATTGAACACTAACAGGTTCTTTATTTTGACATGTTACATCCTCTTGGTTTGGTGTATTAAATAATGCATCAAAAAATCCATAGCTATATGACTCTAAAATTTTAGAAACCTTTTTAAAAAATTTAGGGATAGGATATAAAGACTTACTTGTACCTTGATGTATAGGGTTTTGTGACACAGGAGCAACATGACTAGATTCTGGTCTTTTCTTTATCCAATCCTTCTTCTTAGTCTTAGGAGTTTCACTCTCCAATGTCTTTTCCAGATGATGTTTCATGAACGACCTGGTGTTCTTCATTCTACGTACTTTTCCAAAAGATCCTTCAACTTATATTAAATCTTCAAAATAAGATGCACACTGGTGCAAAGACTTCAGAGTCACCACCCAATTATCTTGGGGATGTCAAATATCCAGAAATACTTGGTGAATTTCAAAATACCTTTGGAACTTTGTATTGAAAATGTACAATGTATTTCACCAATGACTCAAAATGCTTTGAATAATAGAAGATATGGACAATATTAACACTGAACCCATGGGATCGACCTTCAAATCACATAAATACGATGAAAATTCTATGCAAAATGGACAACTGACACACTCACAAGAAATATTTAGATTAACATCCCCAGTAGAATCACCATTTTGTTGGTTGTTTTTACTATAACTAGGTTGATCTTCTAATCTACCTATGTAATTGGAAATTCCAATCAAGGGGAGCTCTAAGAACCTGTACCAACTGATGAGGATTTTAAAGACCTCCTACACTTTGGGCTCTACAAGACCCGATAGGGTGATCCCTTAATGTGTTTACAACCTCTACACCATTATCATAAAAAAAATTAAAAATAATAGATAATCTCACTCAATAGATCAATAGAAAGGTATAATAATGTATAGAATTGGATGTTCATCAATAATATCAACCATTTGGAGTGTGAGATAATTACAACAATACTTCACTGTAAAACATAGTCATTAATTTTTAATTTGTAGCAAGCTCTAGATGAACACAAACAAATATTGAATCTCACAAACATGTAAAACTTAGATCAGTGCCTTATTTCCATGGGAGGAGTCCAATTCACAAACACCTAAGGTTTTATAACATATTCAACACATAGCATGTAAGATCTTCAATAACGTTGCCTTACAATATCACCAATATGTACCCTAACTCAATACTATTTATCAAATCCTTGTACAAAACATATCAACCTACAATCTCATTTAAGCATTTTAATCAATTCTTTGAATTAAAGCTAAAATAAGAATTGCACACACCACAATAGTGAGATGAACAAAATAACCCTTCAACACTTTATTACAAATTCAAATATGCTTGTACATAGCAAATACATGAGCTCAAATTTATCAGTTTAATTCAAATACCAGTACTGTCATAAAACATCATATCTCCATGAATTTAAAACCTACAACAAAATGACTTGAAACCTAACTTGCATTTTCTCTATAACTATCAGACTTTACAATTGTGTTGCAACTTCACCTAGACTTGACCAAAAATTTCTAACTTGCTAACCAATACTTCTGGCCTTGAAATCCTTCTTATAGAAAATGAAGGAGAAAACAAGAATCGGGCTAGAAAGCACACATGTCACTAGCCACTTGGACCACTTTGTGACATTTCAAAAATTGGTTACAACAACAACCTCCCCCAGAGAATCTACTTGTCCAATAGCAACAAATCTTCAAGAACTTCGCACTTAGACTACCACCAAAATAAAACTAGAAATTGTTATAACTACAACAGTTGGTTGATTAATTGTTAGCAGCCTACTCCCACCTTCACTCCTCTTCAGTTAAATATGTATTCACCCACTATTGGTATTCCTCCCCACTTGGCCAATTAAAACCAATTACCTCATTTACTTTGACACTATAAGGTGTATATTTAACTGCCACTTGATTTTCCTCTTGTTCAAAAGACTCAAGGAATGAACTAGTGTTGATAATTTTATCCATGCAGCTCACTAATAAATCAAAATATGATTCATCACAAATTAAAGTAATTTGAGCCTTGATGACCCTACTAGACCGATCCTACCATTGTTGAAGTGACCTGATATTACCCTTCTCATCAATTATGTCAGGCAGTAGTATGTCACTCCAATCATCAAAACTCTTTACCAATTCCTTGATCTTCCTACTTAAGTCATCTGGTAAGGCTTGAAAACCTTGCAATGATTTAACCAACACTTGAGTAGATCTTAATGACTATGGCCTATTATTCATATCAAATATGGAGGCCTTAAACATTACATCCAAATCATTTTCCCTAGGGATCCACTTCTCAATTAATTGTATTGCTACTTCCTTATCCATGTCAATATTCTTTATTGCACCTAATAATAAAGAATAAGAAGAATATACACTTGGAAAGCTATCATCAACCTTTTCATTTAAATGCTACAAAATAGTAGTAACAATTTCTCGTTGTCTTGAAAATACCCTCTCCTCACTTACCTTCAGAGAATCCTGTAGCTCTACAATTTTCTGCATTAACTACTTCTTTGTTGGGTCAATAGAGCATTCTAACTCCTCCCCAATTGGTTACAATGTAGGGTTGAGGGAAAGAGTATGACTATGAGATCCCAGTGTGGAAACAATGGGGGAAACAGGAAGGAGTGACCCTGATGTGCAAGGCAATGATTTAATCATTGGAGCATCTGATGCTTCCCTTATCTTCCTATATTTTAATCTTTCCACCTATGTTTGCAGCTCAATATTCCTTTGTTGCATCTTTTTTACTCCCCAATCATGAAATTATACTTCTCCATAAGATTCCTGTTTTCAGCATCCTCTCTCTCAGCAGTCTTTTGTGCCAATTTGTAGCCTCTATGGTTGAGATCTCCGAAGTTCTCTTAATTATTAACCCTCCTCTCAAATTTGAGTTAATATTAGTAATATTTGGATTTCTTCATTGTGGGGCCAAAGCCCATATTTCCAAGGTTTCATATTCATCACTAAAGGAAAAGTCTTGGAATTTTGCCTTGACTTCTTCTTTAGAATTCTAGAAGGGATACTTGGACTTCAAAATAGCATTAAAAGCAACTGCATCATCATTATTCCACTTAGGTAGAATCAAGACACCAACTTGATTGACCAACTTTCTCCCTTCTTTTGGAATGATGTTCTTGAAATCATTCATTACCTCAGCCTTCACCTCATCATCATTTTCTTGATCTAACTTATCAGGCCACAATTCTCTTCTTTTCTTGCACTTCTCTTGATATTCCTCCAACTTCATCCTCCATACCAGTTGCAAGAAGACTGGTGTTTTCACAAAAGCATCATCATCCAAAAATTATTTACAAGCCTCCATTCTAGTATTTTGCACACATTTTCCATTCATGTCCAAGTCTGATAAAATCAACTCAACTGGTCTTGGAGAAGGCATGCCCATTTGCATATCTTGATCAGTAACAATAATCTCATCCACCAAGTCCTCCTGGGACTGTTCAATCCTTCACCTCTTGGGGCTTTGTGCTGATGGTGGTGGTGAGGGACTCCTCTCAAGTGATGACTCCAGATCGATTATTTTTATTGCCCTAGGTGTTTTGAGATGTGAGCTTGGTTGTTCATGCAACTTCATCACTCATTTTCCTTTTCTATCTATTTCCTCTTCATCACTGTTGTCATCCCTTTTTCTCCTATAAATAGGATTTTCATTTGGAGGTTGGTAAGTTGTCATTTCTTCAAATGGCCTTGTAGCATGTTCTTGTAAACCCAAGTCCAACTCCAACTCCAAATTTATTTTCTTGGTCATCAGAATACCCATGATTTCCTTGAAATTCTCCATCAAAAAATCAATCTTTTTATGATAAGGACTAAATTCCATCAATGGGTCATAATTTTGATCCATCTTGTGCACTATAGCCAAGATCTTATCATACACTACCCATTCATCTTTATTTGATGCCTACTTATTCAAATAAAATTCATTTCTGACCAGGTCCTCAAGGAAATTGAATTCATGAACAAATTTGACACCCTTTATTATTTTTCTAAATAGAGCAAAGAAACCCTCAAGATCATACTGCCTCCTAGGAAAAGAACTTAAATGGTACACTTCAAATAATTTTCTGAAATGCACCCAACCTCCCTTTGAAATTATAAAATTAGAAACCATCGCATAGTCAGGGTAAAAAGTACCCTTACCCTTCCCTGTAAGGCTATCTCCATGAATACATCCAATATGCCACAACCTTAGGAAATCCAACCCTTGGTGGCACATTATAAGGCAATATATGTGGGGTCCCTTGAAAACCATATACCCTCAAGATAGTTATGACTGGGTATGGGATAATGTCACCCAAATTGTGGCAAATATTTAAATCGGGCCTTCTCCCCTTGGGCCTAAGAAGATCATGTAATTCTACAAGAACCCTGGATAAATTCACCATCAATATGGCTCTCAGTCTTCTACACTGTTGTCGAACTGTACATAGTTGTAATTCTCTCTATTGTATGAAAGGTCAGCAATCTACACCTGTACCGACAACCTCTCTTGATTGAAAAATTTCTTCAGTCTCATCTTCTCAAAGAAAAACTTAGCATCTTTGAACAAAAGCATGTGCATTAACATAGAATACCAGTAAAAGGGGGGTTCCTATATCATTTTTCTGCAATTTCAATAACCCTTCATGTATCTTCTCAGCCAAGAAGGAAGCAAAATCATATACTATAGATAAATTTGGATGATGTATTTGCACCCCCATGGACATAAACTCTATAGGCATCACTATATTAGGGATAAAACCCAAAATTTGGCATAATGAATAGAAAGTAGCCAAGAAGTACTTGGCAAAATAATCCAATCTGAAAGGCTTCTGGTCACTAGGGCTAATATGAACACTTGAACCTCCTACCCTAGCCAAATGAGTGGGAGAATCTTAGCTCTGAAAAGGGACTTCATCCTCCCATATTCATGTTTCATTCCTTCAAGCTCAATAGGGACCGAGAATACACTGGGCTCACTCAAATCAAATACCTCTTGAAACTCCTCTTTATTAATACTTAGCAGAACCCTTCCATCGTTATCCCTAACCACCTGTGTAATAGGATCATACCTTGCAGCCACTGCCTTGAGCAAATCAACATCAAGAAACACATTTGGAACTACCAATTTCCCCATGTCATACATCCAACCATTTGAAAAAGGATGAGGCAAATTTCTTTGTCCAAACCATAGTCTGAACATCTCCAAACCCTTAAGCGGCCCTAGCATCCTCTATATTAAAAAAATTATACACTAATCCCTCTCCTAGGGTTTTTCCTCGCATTAAAACCAACCCCTTCTTCCTATCATTTGTTGACAATGGCAATTGATCTAGGAAATCATCGTACAAGTTTCTATTCAAAAACTCAATCTGGTCGAAATGATGTTTTAATGGTGCCATCTTGAGCAAACTAGGGCTTCCTTGTATTATAGACCTTAAAAAATCTAGGGCTTTACAAGACTACGAAATTACAAAACAAATACTTTGCAATTTCCCACAATTTAGCTCACCTATAACCCAAAAACAATTTTTAACAAGCTTTCTAAAAACCACACAAAAAATTCCACCAAATTTAGATTTCAATTTGCCCAGGAGGTGCATAAATCAACTTATAGCTTTGTGCTCATTGAAACCCTAATTATTCACTACAACAACTCATGAATTCGTTGTCAGCTTTAAGACTGCTATGTGAAACTGCTCGAATGCTTTGTGAGAAAATAGAACAGGAAAAATAGTTGATTTATTTCAATTAAAACATGCCAGAAAATGTCTCATCCGCCATTAAAGCTCACTTGCATGCTACACCAATGACTCCAATCACATTTAATACAGATTCAAATATTACCCATTGATCTTTCACTTTGGTTGGATCATTGAATGATTGCCTTTAAATCAATCTGACATGGCCTCCACCATGGAAAATGGCCCATCAACTTCTATGTCACCAAGGAAATCCACATGGCACTTTCCTGTGATATCGCAATCAGTAAAAACCTTGCAAATTCCAATCACGTGATGGCGGGCAACCGTGAATCTCAATCATCAATGATTCTGTTCATTCAAAATAGCTGCCAGCTTTGTCATTAAACATTGAGCACCTTTCCTACTGAGATTAAAACATATCCATCCATTTGAAACATGTGTGTCTTACACTTGCTTTAGTAACCCACCAAATAATGTATTAAATCTGGATTAATATATTAAAGTACCCCTATCATTCCTTCGGCTTCACCAGATGTGACAAGTGGCGCTCGCTCATGATATCGTGATCAACCAAAACTATGTGGTGGGGTCATCACGAGATAGCGGGGAACAACTGAGATCAAACAACCATTCATCAACGGCCATGAAAATTTATCCCTCTACAAAATATAAAACATTTATTAAAAAAAGAGGGGACATTACTAGGTCGATGGAAAATGATGGCATAAGTTGTTTTTAAAGGGGGGCACGGGGCTATCCTAGACTTAGGAAGGAATAAATTCTAGCGAAAGAAATAAAACAACTGATCAAAAGGGGGCCAAACCTAGACGGATCAATGGGACACAAGTTTTTTTTAAAACCCTTCTCCAAAAAGTAACGACCAAATAGATCCAAGCCATGGTATAAGATAACACATTAGGGTTTTACACAAATACATGGAAAAAAATGTAAAACCCAACCCTAGGATTTTCTCAAACATCATGTGGAACCAAAAACATAGGCAAGATCAAATGGAACTTGTAGAACATGAATTCAAGTTCCATCACTCACTATGTTTTGGCTGACATTAGTTGACTTGCATTGATAATTGTCCATGGATTGAGTCAACAATTTTTATACATTTTATATTTTGTTGAAGCCAACATGCAGTTGTTCTAATCTCTAGTGGTAGATATATATAAGAAATCATTCATATCATTTTGATATGTGTTGTGATGTGATGCAAAAGTTAGAAGGAATATAGATCGATTGTGCACAGTTTTATTTGAGTAGAACAAAGATTTATGATTTGAATTAAAGCAGACAAAATGTGAAGAATGAGAATGATGTGCTTAATCAGAACTATACTCAAGCATTAGCAAATGCTACTTCATAGTTCGTCTACTCTAGTAATTTTCTAGAAGTGACTATAAGACAATGAGTCTTCTTTTGGGTAGAAATCCCTCTATATTTGAGTAGTGAGCTCTAGGCAGTGTGCTTGAATGCATGTGCATTCCTTTTGTAAACACTTATATTGAGTATACTCAAATTTTGGATTGACCTCCACCATGATTTTTCCCTAATAGGGTTTCCACGTAAAAATCCTTGTGTTATGGTATTGTGGTTGCTTGTCTTGTGTTCTTTCATCTTTATTTTGGTTCAATGCTATGAGTGGTTTAAAGATCAAGTTAATAAATTCATATTTTGTAGAACACTGATTCACCGCCCCTCTTAGTGTTCCTTGATTCCAACATTTTTACCCTTTTTCCTAGGGTATTCTGATGTGCTTCAAGTATAGAACTTATTGATGTGGCTATTTTTTAGCAGTTTGGCTAAAGGTTCTACTTCAGGAGTATCCAATTGATAGGATCCCAAGTTGTAGCTTCTTGTGATGATGAATGGACCTAACCAATTGGGTTCAAATTTACCTTTTCCATCTTGATTCAGTTGTGTCTTCTGATTCTCTTTGAGTACCAAGTCACCAATCTGAAAGTCTTTATTTTTTATCCTTTTATTGTAGCTTTGTTTGATCTAATTCTAATAAACCTACAAATGGTTTAAGGTGCTCAAACACCTTTCATCTAAGATTTCTAACTCATTTAATATGGATACCCAATACTCTTCATTGTTGACCATGCATTTTAGTGATATTCATAGTGAAGGGATTTTGTCTTCGATGGGTAAGGAAACTTTTGATTTGTAAACCAAGGGAAATGGTGTTGCACCTGTAGGTGTATGAATACTAGTTCAGTAAGCCCATAGGTTTGGTTTCATTTGTAGATGCCAATCGTGGTCGGCGTCATTAACAATATTTTTTAGTATCTTCAAGATGGTTATGTTAGACATTTCAGCCTAACTATTTCCTTGGGTGTAGTATGGCATGGAGAATCTGTGTTGGATAGAGAACTTGGAACAAATTTCTTTAAAATCTTGGTTCTTGAATGGGGTCCCATTATCCGTTATGATGTTTTGGGGAATTTCATATCGACATATCAGATCATTCAAGATAAACTTGGATATTTGTTTACCAGTGATGTAGGTTAATGGAATCACTTCTATCCACTATGTGAAGTACTTAGTTGCAGTAATGATAAACTTGTGTCCATTTAAGGAAGTAGGAGAAATATTACCTACCAAGTCTAATCCCACTGCAAAAATATCATGGTGTCATGATAGGTCTTAGCTCCTATGTTGGTGAATGAATGAGGTCACTATGTTTTTGACATTGGTGACATATTTTGGTGTATGTAATAGCTTCCCCTTCCATAGAGGGCCAATAGCATTATGTTCTTAGTAACTTTTGTGCTAGTTTAGGTCCACTAGAGTGGAACCCACAAACACCTTCATGTACCTCTTGTAAGGAAATTTTTGCTTCTTTTGCATCAAGACATCGAAGTAAAGTACCATCAAAACTTTGATGATGTAAGGTGTCTCCTAGTATTGTAAATTAGGTAGTCCTACAGACAAAGGTTTTATTTTGGGTGGTTTTAAAGTGAGGTGGTATGATACCATGTTGGATATAGTAAAATGTATAATTGTACCATGATGAATTGGTACCAACAACAACACACACTAATTATGATTATGGGATATCAAATGTTGGTATGAGAAGTTTCTCTACAAGGAATTTGTACTTAGAGATGTTTTGTGGGATATCAAGAAGTGAACCTATTGTCACCATTGTAATAGTTTCTTTGTTGTTGATTCGAGGAACCTGTTCAAAGGTGATAGTGACAAAATATTGCTTGAAACTATCCACCATCCTTTTATGTGGTAGTGACTTGTCATCATTTGTTGATACTCATCATCAACTTTCCTAATTACTAGTTGAGAATCCCCATATACCTACAGTTCTTTTATCCTCCATTTGATTTCCATTTTAAGTCCTTTGATTAATGTTTCATACTCTGAGATGTTATTTATACATTGGAAAGAAATTATGTAAGCCTTAGGTATACTATTTCCTTATGGTGTGAGAAATAATATACCCACTCTTGAGTCGTGTTGAGTGTTGGACCCACCAAAATACAAGGTCCAATGACTTGTCTATTTTGTTAGCAATATCCTTTCATTTGGGAAGTTTGTTATGAGAGGTTGGTGGTCTTCCATTGGTGCTTCATCTAGTTGGTCTACAATGATCTATCCTTTGATGGATCTCCTATCTACATATTCTATGTTGAACTTGCTTAGAATTATCACCCATTTAGCAATCCTACCTGTTAGAGCTTCTTTTTCTAATAGGTACTTTAGTGGGTCTAATTTTGAGATTAGATTTACTTGTCTATTTAGGATATAGTATCTCAGCTTCTATGCCACAAAGACAACTAAGAGACATGCTCTTTCTATGGGTGAATAGTTCAATTCATAGCCCACTAGTGTTTGGCTAATGTATTAGACTACTCTTTCCTTATTATTATCATCTAGCTATGCTAGGAGAGCTCCTAATGTTGCTTGTGTTGTAGATACATAGAGTATCATTGCTTTATCTAGAATAGTTGGCATTAGTATAGGAGTAAGAAAATACTCTTTAACTTTATGGAATTCTTGATCACATCTACCATCCCACTTGAATGTGATGTCCTTGTGTAGTAGATGAGTGAAAGGATGACACTTGTTTGCTAGTTGTGCTATGAACCACCTTATGGATTGTAATTTTCCCTATAGACTTCTTAGCTGCTTCAATTTTTTTGAAGGAGGCATTTCTTGTATAGCTTTTAATTTTGTAGGATCTACTTCTATGCCTCTTCTTGATACTATGTATCCTAGTAGCTTTCTAAATGTTACATTGAATACACACTTTTTCAGATTTATCCTTAGGTTATACTATTTGAGCCTGTCAAACACCTTTGCAAGGTTGGTCAAATGGTCTTCTCTCTTGATAGACTTCACTAGAATGTCATCCACATAGTCTTCCATAATTATGTGTAGCATATCATTGAAGATTGTAGTCATCGCTCACAGATAGGTCACTCCTACATTCTTTAGACCAAATGGCATGACATTATAGCAAAAGGTCCCCCATGCACATGTGAAGGTTGTTTTATCTTGATCGTAAGGGGATATATTAATAAAATTATAGCCATAGAATTCATCCATTAGTGCTAGCATCTCATGTCCTAATGCTATACCTACAATCATATTAATACTTGGAAGATGGAAGTCATCCTTTAGACAAGCTTTATTTAGATCTCATAAATCTATACAGATTTTGATACCCCTAGTGGGCTTTGATACTAGTGCTAGGTTTGATATCCATTTTAGATAATCAATTGGTCTTATGAAATCGACATCTAGAAATTTCTTTAGTTCTAATTTTATCAAAAGTGCAATCTAGGGATGCATATGTTTTAGCTTTTGCTTGATGGGTTTAGCTCTAGGTACTACAGCTAAGTGGTGAATGACCAATGCTATATTTGGCCTTGACATGTCTACATATTTCCATGCAAAATTTATCTTCCTTTCATTGATGAATGCTAAGAATTTCACTTTCTCTTCAAGATCAAGTGATGTTGCATGGTATGTGATCTTGGGTGCTTCTATTATGCCAACATTTATAGGTTCCACTTATTAAACTAGGAGTGTCAAGTTCTCTTGATATTCAAAAATAGGGAGAATGAATCCTCCATCCTTGGGAACCTCATGGAGGTTTTCACCCTTAGACTCATCCTTTATATTTCTCTTTTCAAGATTTGATAGAGCCACATCGTGGTTTTTCCTAAGGGATCTCATATTAATTTTTACATTATCTTTTTTGATTTTGTGACTAGAGGACATAATCTCCCCTCTAAAATATGCTTGTTGTCTAAGTTCCATGATAAACCCTACTTTATGATCTCTTGATGGTATATTGGTTCTAAGTCCCATAAAATCTATAATTTCTTCATCATTTTGGAATTGATCCAAAACATGTGTATGGTGTTGTTGGTCCCAATCTATTATTTGTGTGTAACAAAGGGGTAGGCCATCATCATTATCTACAAATCTTACAAAGGTTGTGGAAATGGTCAATATAGCTTTGGCGTCATCCTCCATTGGGTATCTGGGTCATCATTGCTAGAGGTGACAAAGGAAGGAGAATCCCATTCATACTCGTTAGAGTCTATTTCATAAGTACAATAATTGAATATAGGTTTGATAAGTGAGATAGGGATTATACTTATGCTAAAGCTTTCAAATAAGTCCTCAAGTGGTAGATCATTTTTCATATGATGGTAGATATCCAATGTCTTAACGTTAGTAAAAGGAGCTCCTTTCTTATAAGGGGTATGTCTAGTGTTTGGAGTAACCACGTGCCTATCAAACCATAACCTAGTCCCATGTTTTTCCTTCTTTTCTCCACTATGATGGGTTCTCATCTACCTTTTTTGTGTCACCCAAGGCCACATTTTCCAGTGTATACCATTTTTTTAGCCATTTGGTACCCTTTACTACTAGAATCAATGAGAAGTGGTTGTATAAGTTCTAGTTCTTTTTGTTCTTCCTTGTATACCATTGATGAGAGGTCTTCTTTAAATATCTCCTCATCCTTCATATCTCCCCACTTGGCAAATATCATGGGTTTGGCTACCATTTTTTGTGCTTGAACATGTTTGATCTCCTTAGGCCCTCCATATATTTTTGTTGTCGAGGGAAGCATTCCAATGCAGAAAACTTGATTGAAATGATAGTTCTCGTTACCTTTTTCAAGTACTTGAATCTTGGACTTAGATTTTGGTTTCTCACTTGGTACTGGTTTAGCCGAGGTTGATGGTAGTGTTGATGGGTTGACATATGAGAAGGATTTAAATGAGATGTCATTACTTGGAATATGCTTGATTTTGTTGTATTTCTCCTCTAATTTTACATAATAGTGGAAGGGTTCAGGATCGACATATAATGTGACCTTTCCCTTGTGGGGAAAATTTAGACACTGGTGGAATGTTGAAGCAAATCCTTGTAGCGCATGAATCCAAGGGCATCCTAGAAGAAGGTTATATGACAACTCAAGGTTTAGTACTTGACATGTGGTTTCTGCTATTGTTGGTCCTATCTGCACAAGAAGCCTGATGGTTTGCTCTAAATTCCTTTTGAGGTCATCATAGGCCCTTATAGTAATGTTTTTCCCCTTTTCTATTAAATCATCAGAATACCCCAACTACTTAACAAATTTCAAGGTACAAAGGCTTGAAACTACACTATTATCTATCAATACTCTTTTAACCATGTATTTATGGACACCAACCTCTATATAGAGGGCTTGGTTGTGGAACGACTTCTGTGAAAGCTCTTTCTTAGAAAAGACTAAATGATGATTGGCCATTATATTGCCAACCATGGCTTGAAACTAATCAAGATTGAGGTCATTAGGGACCACTATTTCCAAACATTTCTCTAGTATTTCCCTATGCGTGGGTGATAATTTCAGCATCTCTAAGATGGAGATCAAAGCATGAGTCTTCTTCAAATTGCTCCACAATACTATAGTCATTTGATGGCTTACCTATAGGTTTAGGTGGAGCTCCTTATATTTTGAATTTCCCTTGACGAGTAGTTACATTACATTCAAAGTCTCTACCCCATATAGTCAACACATTTACCCTCATGCCATCTACTTGGGAGAGGGTACCTAGGATGGTGTCACCATAGGTGTAGTTAGCACTATGATAATCTTGGTCTTTCCCTTTTTCATTCTTATTAGCATGGTTTGGAATGGGATTTGTTTATATTTGGAGATCTTTATTTAAAAAATGGTTTTCTATATTCACTTCTCCTTTGTTGATCAAATATTGTATTATGTGCTTGAGTCTCATGCAGTTATTTGTTGTATGTCCTTTGATTTTGTGAAATTCACATAAGTCCTCATTGTACCATGGTGTTTTGAAGCTTGGCTCTTCATAGTTTGGGTGACCGTTGACCTTAATGAGGTTTTGTTGCACTATTTTGCACATGATTGTCTCAAGGGGTTCTCCTAATGCAGTAAATTTTATCCTCCGTTGATCATATTTTCTTTGTTGTCCTCCCTAATTTATTTGTTGGTTGATCGCTTGATTCTTTTCAGGATAGGTGATTTGATTTTTTTGTGCACTATTGGGAGTGTAGCTCATTTGTATAACTTGGGGTTTGTTTTGAGGTAGATTGGAATTTTCTAGGTTCCATACTGCTCTAGCATCAATTACTCCATCATTCGTAACATTTTTGTTCTTGGCCCAAATCTTAGGTTTGTCATTCAAATTAGAAGAATTATCTCTTGGGTTGTTTATGTTAATCACTCCCTTGCTATGAGAGCCTTTTCTATGTGTAGTCCCTTCTCAATGGTCTCTTCAAAGTTAGCGGGGCACAAAATGTTGAGTTGGTAATTGATTTCTTCTTGGATGTTTGAATAAAATATATCCACCAATTCTTTTTTGGGAATAGGTCACTTGCACTTACTAGATTTATGTATCCATATTTGTAGGTAGGAAGTAAAGGATTCTCCTTGACTTAGTTTAATCTTGTATAGATATGTGATGGTGACATCCTGTTCTATATTGAATGAGAAGTGGTTTATGAATTTGGTAGTCAGTTTGTCAAAACTTTTAATTCCTAGTGGTAGATGAGAGAACCATTTCATAGCATGACCCGTAAGACTATGTGGAAAGAGCCTCATTTGATAGGAATCATTGTTTCGGACTTCCATGCATGATACTAAGAAATATTGTACGTGTTCTACTAGATCTCCTTTTCCTTTGTACTGGTCAAACTTTGGTATTTCAAAAAAATTCAAAAAAGGAAGCATAGTAATGGAGCAATCAAAAGGAAATAGACATATATCCTATACAGTATGTCTTCTTTGGTTTTCCAATCTGAATGTTTGATATCCTTTGATTCATTTCTTGTAGTTGCATTTTCACCTCCGTTTTTGGTACATTTGTTTGTGAATCCTGTGTAGTAACCTTATTGTCCTACTATGTTTGGTTAGTCATAGGTTGAGTATTGTGGAGTTACAGGACCTTGGTAATTTTGTTGGTTGGAAGGAGGGTTAAGTCCTTGTTGAATGTAAGGAGGGTTAGGTCCTTGTTAAATGTATGGATGGTTAGGTCCTTGTTGTGTGGAAGGAGGGTTAGGTTCTTGTTGTGTGGAAGGAGGATTAGGTCCTTGTTGATTTTGTTGAAGAGGGGTATCATGATAATACATTGGTGGTACACTTTTCTATTGGGATGAAGTGTTTTGAGTGTTATGTTGATAGTGTGTTTGTGGTAAACCTTGTTGATGGGATGAATTTTTTTGAAGGTTACCCTAATAATGCATTGGTGGTACACCTTTTTTTTGGTACTGATTTGGAAGGGGAACATGTGGCCCACCTTGTTGTCGGTACTAATTTGGAAGGGGACCATGTGGCCCACCTTATTGATGTTGATTGGGAAGGGTACCCTATGACACACCTTTTTGTTTGTACTGATTTGGAAGGGGACCATGTGGCCAACCTTGTTGATTTTGATTGGGAAGAGTACCCTATGACACACCTTGTTGTTGGTATTGATTTCGAAAGGCACCATGTGGCCCACCTTGTTGATGTCGATTGGGAAGGGTACCCTATGGCACACCTTGTTCTTGGTATTGATTTGTAAGGGTACCATGTGGCCCATGTTGTTATTGGTACTGATTTAGAAGGGGACCATGTGGCCCACCTTACTGATATTAATTGGGAAGGGTACCATGTGGCACACCTTGTTGATGGTACTATTGACTAGGAAGAGAACCATGTGACCCACCTTGTTGTTGGTAGTATTGTGGAAATTTCCCTTGTTGATTGTGTGCATTTTGGGAAGAGTCAATGGATGAAGTGTTTTGAGGCATGTATTGATATGGACCCCCTTGATATAGTTGGGACACTACCGCTTGTTCGATTTGAGATGGTTTCCTAAAAAATTTTTTGTCTATTGATTGATCATTTCCTTGTGAGAAGATTGGTGGCATGTTAGGAATATCCATTGATATGGGTGTTGTTCTCAAAACTAATTTATCCCCTAAGCGAATGAGGTGAGGATCTCTTAGAGCTTCCACATTGAAGTCTATAGGTATCTTAGCACCACTTTGTGATAGTTTGAAGAAGGTATTTGGATCATTTCTTAAGAGTTTTTGCATTAGTTTAAGTTCCTTGGGATTCTTGGAGTGTTGAAAAAACTCATCATTTATTTCTTCCTCACTATCCACCTCTTCTATGACCACGTCATTGGGATCTTGATTTAACCTATCCATCTTGTCTTGTTGTCTATAGATTACTTCCTCTTCACTTGGTGATTAGTTTTCTTTGAATGTGGATTCCTTTCAAGGAGTTTCAAGGTCACTTGGCCTATATCCCCATGGGCCACCTTCGTCATTTTTAGTGTTTGTTGGGGGTATACTACATCTTTTTCTTTTTTTTTCTATATTGGGATCGTGTGGTTGTCATAAACAAGTGCCAAGATTTTTTGTGGAAGTTTGGTGTTTTCTATTTATGGAATAAAGGAATGATTTTTTTTTTTGCATTTTCTATTTTAACAAAATGAAAATGCGTTTGTTTTGGGATTTTTTGTTTTAAGGAAATGAAATTGCGTTTGTTTTTGGATTTTCTATTTTACAAGTGTATTTGGGATTTTTAGTTTCCTAAACGGATGGTACCTATTGCCATGTGAGAGGTGGTAATACTGGAATTCTATTTGTGAGGTCTGATTTTTGTTCCTCTTTATCTAGGATGTTACCTATGTTTCTCCCCTAGGTTGGTGTTTCATTTTTCTCAAATATGAAGCTACTCAAACTACTGATGATATATGTTTTTTCACCTTAAATTTGTGTGAGACTTGGTTGTATGATAGGTGTCCTAAGGTTTGATTGTTGAAATGGAGTAATTGGATTCCAAATGGTCATAAGGTGAAATGATGAAAGTGTTGGTGTTTTGATATGGTTTTTCATGAAACTCAAGACCCTAAAGTTTGAGCGATGTTTTGGATGACATAATTTTTGGAACTCAAAGTATTGAAATAATTAGATCGATATTTTTCTTCTTCTTCTACTAGATATTGAAAGGATGAAAATGGCCACTCTATAGTTTAGGACATAGAACAACCAGTTTTCTTCACTTCTCATTCAAGGAAACCCTAGAGATCTCAATTCAAGGATGGAATGAGGTAAAGAGATCTACAATAGGGATATCCTAGGTTATGTTTAGATACTAAAGAGGGGGTTCACCACCAAGATATGGCTTGGAAATACAAGTAACATACAAGACCTAGTTATGAAACTTAATGATATGCAAAACTTCACTAAATGGCCTAGAAATGAATGAAAATTAGAACAGTAAACTAAGAAATAAGAGAGGTGCACTCGAAAACATGTAGAAACTTGGAATGAAGTCCGAAAATGTTGAAAATACTTATTTTAATGCACAGTAGGACTCATATGCTAGTTTGGGTGATTTAGTCCCAGATTAGGGTCTAGGAAGGAACAAAAATCTAGTAGAGACAAGTTTAAAACACCTAAAAATTGGAAAAATCCTTATACTGGGATTCATACACCAAAAGTGGTGTATCGGTCTTGCTTAGCTTTTTCAAAAATTCAAAGTATGAATCTTATCTTCAACCTTTGCTCTATCTTCTCAACCTAGTTTTTGGGTCTAAATTGTTGATTACTACTCTATAGATGCCTTTTAGTGATCTTTTAGACAAGGTGACAACTTTGAAAACTTTGTAAACTTGACAATTTTTCTCCAATCTTGCTCTTCAAGGTGTCTTCAACCTAGATCTATAAATCACACACTAAAGAGAGTGAAAAATATTGTTTTCTTAGTAGAAAGGGGTTTTCCTTGGTCGAACCCTATTTTGGTAATCAAACCTTGAAATGAAATAAAATAGAAAGGAGGAATGATGAATGAACAAATAAGAAATGTTGTAACTCACCAAACCCTAGAATAATATGTTGCAAACATGTATGAAATGATTCCAATGGATGTAGATCTTGACTCTTTCTTGAATGTTATAGATCTTGACTTGAATGATTGCTTGAATAATGAAACCCTACATCACAAATGTTAACTCAAACACAAACATGATGCATGATGACTTTGACATGATGCTTGATACTTGAATAATTCTCCAAAATCCTTGATAACCAACTCTTGTAAACTCTTGTAGACTCTTGAATTCTCTTTACATTATAAATTTGATATAATGCATGAACACTTGAAATATTAGGTGAAAATAAGTGAAATAGACTTGTATTTATACTTGTTTATGCCAAATTCCTTGAAATTACAACACTACAAGCTTACATCATATCTAGGAGAAAAAAAATCCTACTAAGAATTTTAATTTAATTTAATTTTAAGCCACATGGGACTCATATGCCAAAAGTGGCATATGAGTCCCATTAGGCTAGGCTCAGGGACACATTTTTCAAGAAATGCTTAGATTCATGTGAAATAAATTTGGGCCATACAATCAAAACGCATTAAGTTTTGATTGGTCATCACATATTTTTTGGAATTATCCTCAGAAAGATACATTAATTAAGGCTTGTGGATGCAAAATTCAGCCAAATAAGGCATAAATAAGCCCAATTGATTAATAAAACCATATATTAGTGTGAAAGTATAAGAAAACACTTTACAACAGCCCAAATAAAGCACAATTAGGTTCATTTTAGTTTACAAGGGCCCAAAAAAGTGTGAAAATGTAACAAACGACAATTTTTCACACTACATTTAGCCCCCACTTTAGTGAGAGGAGGAACTTGCTTCAAACTCACACTAAAGTAAAAAAACACACATCAAGAGGAGTTCAAATGTACCAATTCTAGTAGGATAGGATGACAACGATCAAGAGGGATGATCAAGCCCCCAGGATCAAGATCCTATGGCAAACCAACATAGGAAAAAAAGAACACGCATGAAAATAATGTAAGGAGTAACAATAAGGCACAAGCATACACTAAAAAAGACATAAAGATGGAAAACAAAAACAAAAACAAAAGAGGGGTGGATCAGGCTTTGACCATTTGTCCCACACACTATGGATTAGATCTAGGTTTTTTGTCCAAAAATGCATGCTCAATTTGAGGCAATGACACTTCAGGTTGTTCGTTAGGTGAGTATCCAAAAGGGTGAGACACATACAAATGCAACTAGTATGTGCTCACAAGAAAGTGGCTATGGGAAAGTCACGCCTAAGTTTGGCTCCCATACATACAACCATACCAAAGCTATACCTCCTATTAACTTTGATAAGGTGTGACACAACAATGAACTTTGAGCTTCATGAGGCAAGAAAAGCTTCATATGCTCAAAACTCATGAACAAAAAAGATGGCTCCACAATAAAACAAAGTGTATTATGCAAGGTGGCCATATAACTTAATTTGAAAAATAGTGTAAGGTATGTTCAAAGGATTTTTTCTTAGTTTATGTAAGGTCTTAACTTAGGGAATATTATGCCTAATATCTCCAAGAGAGGACCAATCAAAGAATAGAAGATTCACAACTTAGGGGATACAATGTGTTGCATCAAGCCACTAAGAGGAATATAATATGCTAAGAGAGATTACACTCTTGAGGGACATCACATCCAATGTCACCACAAAGTGAAAGACACATCGCTTGAAGTAAGAAGACTACACAATGAACCATGAAATGAAAAAGAATAATTCCAAAGTATTCCCCCACTTAAAAGAAATTGCTAAACACCATGTTGTGAGAAATTACTTAAATTAGCAATTGATAAATGCTAACAATAAAGAAGACATGAGAGATAACTTGGAAAGACCTATGCCAAGTCATATATTTCCAAATGAAGCTACATCATGAAAAGGGATTGCCCCCAAAATAACACATAAGGGATCCATGGATTCGGGGTCAGTATGTTCTTGCTACAATGTTATTAGAGAGCTCAGAATTGTCATCATTCCCCAAATACTCATGGAATAGGGAGAATGATAGAAAGAGAGAAAAAAAAAAGAAAATCCTTTTGGGTCAACATGGAAGAGACCTAAATGTATTGACACCTTCCGTCATCCCCAAAATGAAAACACAAGAAAAATGAAAAGATAAAGAAAAATATTTTGTGTCAACATGGAAGAGACATTGATGTCTCAATGCCTTGCATCATCCCCAAAAGGAAAACACGCAAAAGAAAAAAAAAGCTAGACTAGTAAGGCACATACGAATCAACGTATATTCGATTGTCTGCATCCCAATATCGGTCGGTATAAATGAAAGGTGGAAAACTAGCCAAAGAGATAACATCAAGTGTCGAACTAGGGCCATTTCCAAGTTCAACACTCTTCCTAGGAGAATTTTCAGTTAAGTTCATAGAAGAGGAAAACAATTTACTCAATTTATTATGCACTTCTTCATCAATTTTAGAAACCTCATCATCATCATCCAAGCTAATCACAACAGGAGGTCGAAGGGTAATTCCCAAGGTGTGATTTATCTCTTGTTGATGTTTTTGTTACGGTGAAGAGGGAGACTCATTGTGTATTGCTTTAGTAATGTTTGGGTGTTGATTTTCTTTGTTGTTCTCTTCATTTAACTTTTGAGCAAGAGCACGATGTCTATGCCTATGCTCTCTAGTATTTATGTTTCTTTTAGTTTGGTTTTCAAGTTGTGTTTGTGTAGGAGTGTTTTTTTCAACCATAGGCTTCTTTTCTTCCCTAAGAGGAGGAATGGAAGGAACCATGGGAGGTTGTTCAACCACTTTCTCTTTAGGTTTGTAAAATTGTTTTATCTTAGGAGGCGTGATGGGACTATTTTCATTGTCTCTTGGTCTTTTATAGGAAGTAGGAAAAGAATCTATCTTGGGTTGTTCTTGGTTGTTTGGAATGTCTTTAGGTTTGATCATGGTTTCATCAAGGATGGTAGGCTTGGTCATAGGCTAAGGCATGCTTCTAAGGGATAGTTTTTCTATGTATTTTTCCTTAAAATTTTGATAGGATTTGAAAAGGAAGACCTCACAAGGTTTAATAGGTTCCATAGGCTTGGGACAAAATAAATCTAATGAAAATTTCCCACGGCAAGACAAAGGATTAAATTTACTATGATGCGCAGAATGATGCCATTGTCAATAGGAAACTTTAAGCATTTATGCACAATCAACGAGATGGATTCCATGGAGCATAGCCATGGGTAACCAAGCTTGACACAAAATTTATTCGATTTCAAGATGATAGAGAATGATACATCTATTTTTTTTGACCTATTTGTAAAGGAAGGGTGATTGATCCCATCATAGGACAAGAAAAACCATTATGTGTTTTTATCCATGCTTTCAGTTTATGATATGTGTTGGTGTTTTTTATTGTAAACCAGGTTTGTCTCCTAATCTACCTATGGAATTTCCAATCCCAATTAGGGTCAGCTCAAAGGACTTGGACCAACTGACAAGGATTTTAAAAGGCCACCTACACTTTGGGCTCTGCAAGACCCAAGAGGGTGATCCCCTTAATGAGTTTACAATTTTTGCAACAAAATTATAAACAATCATTAACTTCAAATAGATAATCTCACTTAACAGCTCAACAAAATGGGATAAAACTAAAAAGAATTGGTTGTTCATCAGTAATATCAACCATTTGGAGTGTGAGATAATTACAACACAATTTCATGGTGAAAGATAATCATTAGTTTTAAAATTGTAGCAAGCTCCAGGTGAACACAAACAAACACTGAATCACAAAGAACAAATGCAAATCAGACCAATTCCATACTTCCATTGGAGGAGTCAAATTCACCAACACCTAATGGTTCATAGCAGATTCAACACATAACATATAATATCTCTGATTATATTGCCTTACAATATCACCAATTTGTACCTCAACTCAATACTACTTACCAAATCCTTGTACAAAACATATCAATCTGCAATCTCATTTAAGCAGTTTAATTAACTCCTTGAATTAAAGCTAAAACCAGAATTGCACACACCACAATAGTGAGATGAACAAAATAACCCTTGATTACTTTATTCAAAATTTGAATACACTTGCACATAAGAGAGACATGAGCCTTGATTTATCAATTAAACTCAAATGCCAGTACTGTTATGAAACACTAAATCTCCATAAACTCAAATCTTACAATAAAAAAGACACAAAACCCAACTTGCATTTTCTCTGTCACTACAGATTTTACAATTTTCTATGCAGCTCCACTCCATATTTTTGACTTGCTAACCTATTACAATGAGAAAAGAAAATAATATGTAGAGGAGAATAAATTCCAGAAGAAACCCTAAAATCGATCAGGAAATGCCACCTGGAAACATCTTCACCGTTGAACAGTAATCTGCAAAACCTCTTTCTTCTCCCAACAACAAACTTTTATTCTATTTCCAAAACAGTATGTGCCCAAGTTGTTCTCCATCATAAAATATGTCCATGTGTAAATTCTCCACTTCTTGGAGCTAAAAAATATGCCATCCCCATGAAAATCCATTTTTTGCCCTTTACTTGCTGCATATTTTGTTGTGGTTGTATTTTATTTTATTCACCTCTAGTGAATAAAATATTTTCACTTATCTTATCCCTTCGTGCAAAGTATTTTAAAATACTTTACCCAGCATTTGCATTTATATTGGGGTCACATTAAAATACCCAGCTGCACTAAGTATTCACCATTTCATATTTCACCCCAGCAAAACCGTATTACTTTCATTTTAAATGTTTTTCCCCACACTTAACTATTTAAAAATTTATTTTAAATAAAACATTACCCAGCATTTGCATTTATATTGGGGTCACATTAAAATACCCAGCTGCACTAAGTATTCACCATTTCATATTTCACCCCAGCAAAACCGTATTACTTTCATTTTAAATGTTTTTCCCCACACTTAACTATTTAAAAATTTATTTTAAATAAAACATTTTAAATAAAACATTTTAAATAAAAATTGTCGGGCCGTTTAATTTTTTCCTATATTAAAACCATTTATCCCTCCCGTGAAGGAAAACAATTTTAATATTTGCTTGGAGCCTCCTATTTTAATCCAATTTAAATGTTGCATCCAACAACATATAAAATATGTTAAAGCACACAAAATCTCGGGCCCACATTCATCTCCTCACCATCCCACAATCACTAACAACCGGGCATTTTCAGATTACGAAATGGTGGGCAACGGTCACGATTTGGCTGGAGTTGCACCCTTGATCTCCACCGTTGGATTTTATTTTAACTTTCTTCATCGCCCCTGTTGCCGTAATATTTTTGTTTTCTTGACATTTCACCTGCTCTTCAACACCTCATGGGAATTCATGGTGGCTTGTTTCAAATTTGCACCCACTTTTGTTGGTTTGAACCCTTGTCATTTGCATTTGCCCTGAGAGTTGTTGAGGACTTTTACAAGTTTCACAACAATGGCTACCATCGTGCCATGAGACCACATTTACAGAGGACATGCGCCCCCTTTTTCTACCAAGAGACTGCCCTGGCACCTTCCATAGCCTCTTGCCAAACACATTTGTTTGAGATTCATTTAGGACTGAAATAGTGCTGGCATGATTGCTCAAAATTTCTAAGGCTTATTTTTAATTTTGAAGTTATTTTTTCCCTGATGCCTGTCACGCATCCCTCAAGGCCTGATGAATGTCCAAAACCTGTTCCAAAGCTCCATCGAGCCCATTAGTATTGTGAATGGTGGCACCAAACATCCAACCTGCCAACTGTGTTTTCTAGAAAATCTCTAAGACCATTCCAACAATCCATTTCTTCCATTTTGTGCGTACCTGGAAATCATGGCATCCATTCCATCCCTTATGCTATGATGGCTGCCAACACCCTGTTACAGGTTGAGCCAAACTCATTTTCATGTTGTTCGAGCCTCCTCCTCATTGTGCATGGTTGCATGAAGTCTCTAAGTCTTTAAAAAAATAAATTCTAGACATATGCAGGGCGCGACACTCATTGAGGGTTGTATTTTATCACTAAAGAGTCACATGCCTTGTGTATGCTATTTCCCCCACATGATGGTTCAAGCCTATCAATGTGTATTTTGTGCATACACTGTGGGTATGGCATTTAATGGAGGAACTTTGAGATTCATATTTTTTAAATTTCATATGCATTTTCCATTGCTACGCCAAGTATTCAATGGTATAATAGCTCCGTCCTTCCTTAGTGATTCCTCTCATTGGTGTGTGGCTCTCCATTATGCCTCTTTCAACATTTTGTATTTGCTTGAAAGTTTCTAAAGTATTTTAATAAATCTATTTTGTGCATATGCAGCCAATAAACTGTATTCATTGATGCTTTGGTGGATGCCCCTACCCTTGCTCCAAGCCACACCCTAGTTGTCTGAATGTTGAATCATTTTCAACAGATCCATTGTGTTTATATACTGCAATTTCTATGATGTCCCAGATCAAATCCATATCAAAATGAATCCCAAATGGATCCCATTTTAGACCCATCATCTTGAGGCATTTTACCAAGTGATTAATTCATCATATTATCATTGACACCCTCATACTTGTACTCCATTGTTCAATATCCTTGCCCTCATGATGACATGATCTTTTTCAACTCCACATTTGGAAGATGGATCACACTTTGCAGTTCAAAACTTGTGGGAAATTACAATTATGTGCCCATCCACTTGATGATCAACTCAAAGTGCTTTTCATGAAATAATCGCCACAGTGCAACACTCAAAACTTTACGATTGTGCAAAGCATGTCGGGCTCCATGTGAGCCCGACTAAAAAAAATCGATTTCAAAAAAAAATTATCCTCAAATTGACCACAACTCATTTCTGAATGTTTCTAGAATGAAAACAAGAAATGGGTTTTCACTAAAACTCACTTCCTAACCCTATTGCAAAATAGTGCAAATTGGCCAAGTTGGCCCTTGAATCGGCCTGGAAAACAAGTCAAACGACCTCCTGGAGCAATAAAAACTTGCAAACTCGTAGACATTCAATCCAGGAAATCAGTGCAACAAACGGCTCGGAGAAACAAAACACAAGGTGGAAGATATTAATCATCAAATTTGCTCAGTCACACTTTCTGCAACTGTGCTGGTTTAGAAACCAATTAAAATTCACGAAATCACCTCATTGAAGAAATATCAAATCAACTCTTGGTGAGCTGAAACTGGAAATAGTAGAACATTTAGATACCTTGAGCATGCCTGAAAAAGGGCTCTACTTGAAACACCACTGATCAAAATATATTCAGGGTCAAAATTGACCATTCAGAAAGGTTGTTAGGAATGCAGATGTGAAATTGAACAAACTGCATTTGGTTTCGACTTGTTAAAAATAACAAATCATATCATGAGGCTCTGAAAACTGACACCCGAGATCATTTAGGTATGGATAATATATAAAAACCATCATTTTGACATGAAATTCAATTGGTTGCAAAATCCAAGCTCAAACAAGAGGCTAATTTACGATAGTGACAGTCTGCAAACAGCAAAAAACTGCAAAAACCCTCCAGCTTCACTTGTCGAAACCTTGTCAAATCTAATCATAAGAAGCTGAAAATTGACATGCACATTCACATATGTCAATTAAATATTTCTGCAAATGGGTTTCACTTGGAAATCAACAGGCCTCAAATTCTGACTCTCCAAAGTGGGTCACTCGGACTGATTTGTCAGGTGCACTTCTGAAAGTGCAGAGGCAAAATTCTTGAAATGGGCACTTCAAATTTGAAAAATTTGAGAGTGCCAATAGTATTATTCTTGATAAATTTCATGCACAAGTAAGGATTATTCGGTGATCACATTCTCTCCACATATGCGATCAATTAATATCCCATTAGTGGGCTTATCATAGATTCAACCAACTATGTAAAGAGTACCATCAAGTGCATGTTTAAGTATATCTTTAGATGAGAAATCAACTTCAAGAGGATTTTTAGTTTGGCCCTTACAAGGTATAACTTTTATCAATCCAACATATCATATGTAGGATCTTGTTCATCAATATCTATAAGATCTTGTTGAATAATATCATTCTTGTCATCATCTATGTCATCACTCATCACGTCATTCTTTTTACTTTATCTAGATTTGACAAATGAAATGTTATGATTAGGCATAGGGTTATTAAATATTTGGAAGTTTTGGTTGGGATGAGAAAGAGACTTATTTACATGATCATTAACACCTCCAATTGAAAGTCGACTAGAATCAATGAGGTCTTGCACAAGAAGTTTAAGACGCTTACTATGTTATGATATTGCTATCAAGATTCAATTGTGTAGTTTACAAGTCAAACTCATTGACCCATGTTTCATGAGTAGTGGTTCACAAGAACCCATCTCTCATGGACCATTCATTATCATGAGAGATGGGTTCTTGTGAACCACTACTCATGAAACATGCGTCAATGAGTCTGACTCGTAACCTACATAGTTGAATCTTGATAGCAATATCATGATTTGACATGCTTATAATGTTTTGTATCATGTCCATTTTATCGATGATAATGGAAATAGGCATTCAATCTAAAATTTAGAGGTAAAGGCTTATTAGGATTGTGAGTTTTAATGGGAGATAAGGTGATCATTTTCTATTCTAGAAGTTCTGACATTGTGTTATGGAGGGTATTGGGTAAGGGAGTGAATTGCCTAGTTGGATCCCCAAATGTGAAAGGATTTGTCTTCCTTATAGCAGCCACTTGGGTATCAACATGTTGATTTATTTTTTGAGTGGGATTAATTTGAAGGAATCCTTTATTTTGTTTCCTAAAAGGTTGGTAACTATTTTGGTTTGCAGACTCGAACTTCTCAGGTCGGCCAGAGGTGGATTTTGTGTCATGACTACTAACTAAGTTTTGATAATCACGTAGAGAAGTACACAAGTGTATAAATGAAGGTTATTTAATCATGGTAAGCTTATCTTGTATCTTATTTTTCAAGTTCTCAATGAACATCCATTGAAGGTGAGGATCAAGGATCTTTACATTTATTTGGGAGTAAACCAAATGGTGTTGTGAAATAAAGTCTATAACTTTTTCATTTTATTTTTACTTACATCTCATCAAATAAGCTAAGGTCATCTTAGGAGTCATATGCACTTGGAAATGGTTTATAAAGGCCTTAAAAGGTTCATTGAATGAATGAATTGAGTTTTTCAATAATGAGGAAAACCATTATAAGGTAGTATCTTTCAAAGACTGGGGGAAAAAGCTTAACCAAGAGTTTATCCTCAAGGGAAAAGTCACTAGATAATTCGGGTATAAGTGGAAACATGGTAAGAAGGATCTCCTTTCCCCCCATATCTCTCAAATCTAAGAATATCTAGACCTTGTGGTATCGGTGTTTTCAATATCTCCAAGGATAAGGGATTGATTTTGACATAGTATGTAGATTGGCCATTTTGATTTTGGTTTATGGGGAAAATTTTCTTTTGCAGGGATGAAACGATTTGCAAAAGTTGATTTATGATGGTGTCATTGGTTGTATTATGAGATGGAGGTGAATATGGTGGAGGTGTATATGTGTTTGAGGGATAAGTGAATGAAATGATTATGGGAGGTAAAGTGGTAGGAGATATGACGTGCGATGCCACCAAGGTACTAGGAATGCTAGCAAAAATACCCAAGGTAGGAATGACATTACTTGTAGGTTGCATCCTTGTTGTAACTAGAGGAATGGTATAGGTGGGAATAAAGGAAATGGTTGTGAAAGGAATTTGAGTTCCTCCTTGACTTTGGAAATTGTTCAAATGTGGAGCACAACTATTAAGTTTTCCAAAAAATTGAGCTAGGTTATGCACAAGTTCAATGCCTTCTTTAGTTTCAATCATTCGGTGTATGTTATCTATGGTAGGGATAGCGGTAGTTGAAATATTTTCAGTGCTCACTTGATGTTATTACTTTTCTAAGTCTTCATGGATTTGGATTATGTTTTCTTGTGAAATACTAGCAACCATTGTTTCAAAACTTCTCACACTACTTGAAGGCAAAGGGTTGTTAAGCGCATGGTCCATACCTAGTGAACTAGTGTCAATACTAGGAGTGTAAGAGCTATATAACCCAAGATCCATGATGATTGTGCTATTGCGGGATGACATGAGTCTCAAAATTGGTCCCACTATAGTATTAGCAATAAGACACCAAGTTGTAAAGATCAAGCAAGGGAGAATCAATGAATGCAAGATAAATGTTATTTTCTAATTTTGATTTGAATGAAATTAAGCTATATGCAATGAAATGACTGAAATAGAAACTCTATAAGTTGAAACGAAAATGTAATAACAACAAACATAAGAATAGAAATAGAGTTTTGAATGCTAGAAAATGTAGTTTAAAATCTAAAATGGGACTAAATCACCTAGAGAGACGTATGAGTCCCAATCAGGGCTTTTGAGGGGTTTGAACAGTGAATAATAGTCACCACAAAACACCCAAAAATTAGGAAAAATCACTTGTACTGGGACTAAATCGCCCAGAGTGGCGTATGAGTCCTAAATTAGGGTTTTTGCACCATTTTCAACAAATTTTGTGTGAATGTTATGATTTCTGCTTTGAATTATATCTAGGCTAACTGCAATTATAGTTTCTAGATGAAATTCAATGATGCAAGATACAAAAATACAACCTATATGCACTTTCACTAATGGAAGAACTTGTAACCCTAGATGCAAATTAACTAATACAAAACCTAATGCAAAGTAAATGCAAGCTAGATCTAGGACTATGATGTACTCCAAATCAGAAATGACATGTTCTAAATGCAGGTTCACCAAAATAAAAGGATGAAAATGGTCACTCTATAGTTTAGGACATAGAACAACCAATTTTCTTCACTTCTCATTCAAGGAAACCCTAGAGATCTCAATTCAAGGATGTAATGAGGGAAATAGATCTACAATAGGGATGTCCTGGGGTATTTTTAGAGACTAAAGAGGGGGTTCACCACCAAGCTAGGGCCTGGAAAGATAATTAACATGAAATACCTAATTATGAAAATTAATGATATGCAAAACTTCACTAAATGACCTAGAAATGAATACAAATCAAAAAAATAAACTAAGAAATCAAAGAGGTGCACCTGGAAACTTGTAGCAGCTCGAAATGAATTCTAAAATGCTAAAAATATTGATTTTAATGCACATTGGGACTCATATGCTAGGCTAGGTGATTTAGTCCCATATTAGGGTTTCTGGGCAAGAACAAAAATATGGCAGCTTGATAAATCTGAAACACTTGAAAATTGGAAAAAGCCCTATGTTGGGACTCATACACCAAAAGTGTCATATCAGTCCTGCTTAGCTTTTTTAGAAAGTCAAAGTTTGAATATGCTCTTCAACCTTTGCTTTATCTTCTCAACCTGATTTTTGAGGATGAATTGTTGAATTATGCTCTATAGGGGCCTTTCAGTGATCTTGTAGACAAGGTGACAACTTTGTAAACTTGAAAAAATTTCTCCAATCTTGCTCCTCAAGGTTTCTTCAACCTAGATTTGCGAAACACACACTAAAGAGAGGGGAAAATGTTTTTTTTCGTAGAAAGGGGTTTTCCTTTTTCAAACCCCATTTTGGTAATCAAACCTTTAAATGAAATAAAATAGAGAGGAATGATGAATGAACAAATAAGAAATGTTGCAACTCACCAAACCCTAGAACAATATGTTGCAAACATGTATGAAATGGCTCCAATGGATGTAGATCTTGACTCTTGCTTGAATGTTGTAGATCTTGACTTGAATGATTGCTTGAATCATGAAACCCTACATCACAAATGTAAGCTCAAGAAAAAACATGAACCATGATGACTTTAACATGATGCTTGATAATCAGCTCTTGAATGCTCTTGTAAAATCTTGTAGACTCTTGAATTCTCTCTAGAAAATAAATTTTCTATAACGCATGAACACTTGAAATCGTAGCTGAAAATGAGTGAAATAACCTTGTATTTATACTTGTTTATGCTAAATTCCTCAAAATTACAAAACTACAAGCCAACATCAAATCTAGGAGAATAAAATATCACCAAGAATTTGAATTTAATTTAATTTTAAGCCACATGGGACTCATACACCAAAAGTGGTGTATGATTCCCATTAGGCTAGGCTTAGGGACACATTTTTTCAAGAAATTTTTAGATTAATCTGAAATCCAAATCAGGCCCCAAAACTTAGGTGGGACTCATATGCCCAAGGTGGCGTATGAGTCCCAAATC
Source organism: Sequoiadendron giganteum (assembly GCA_007115665.2). Lineage (NCBI taxonomy): Eukaryota > Viridiplantae > Streptophyta > Pinopsida > Cupressales > Cupressaceae > Sequoiadendron > Sequoiadendron giganteum. The sequence goes on from CM021108.1 coordinate 311,067,211, forward strand.
ATTAAATTTGGTTCATACAATCCAAAAGAATTAATTTTTGATTGGTCATCACATATGTGTCAGGATTATCCTCAGAAAGATGCATTAATTAAAGCTTATGGATGCAAAAGAAGGCCAAATAAGGCATAAAGAAGCCCAATTAATTAATAAAACCTTATATTAGTGTGAAAGTGTAAGAAAAAACTTTGCAACACCCCAAATAAGGCACAATTAGGTCCATTTTAGTTTACAAGGGCCCAAAAAAATGTGAAATTGTAACAGACGATATTTTTTGACACTACAGATATGTTGCGAGAAATTTACTTGAACTAGCCTTGAGTTTCAAGAAAATATTGATATCTCAGAAGTTTGAGTGAAGGAATGATCCAAATTGTTTCTTTTAATTTTGAATTTCTAAAAGTAGGATGAGGTGTTGGATTTTGTTGAATGGATGATGTCCTAATGTGTTTTGGGAGTCTAATTGTTTTTTGTTCTCACAAGATTTTTTAAATAGTTAACGATCATATTTTTATTTTCACTAGAACGTAGGGAAAAAAGTGGTAGTTTTGTAGCAAAAGTGACCAATTATGTCAACTGTGGCCAGATTATGGTCAAGTGTGGCTGAAACAAAAAATAAACTATGGTCTATTTTCTCAAAAGTGGCCTTTGTGTGTAGTCTTTCTAACTGGTGAATTGTACAGGCGAAAGTGACCTTTTTGGGAAAAAGCGGCCTAATTTTTGTCAAGTGTGGTTGGAAATTTTTTGTCAAGTGTGGCACATAAAAGGAAACTATGGCAATATTTAGATCAGGTGTGCTAATTTTTTCAAAAGCAATAGGTTTTCATCAGTAAATGTCATAAGACAGAGAGAAAAAGTAGAAGATTTTTATCAACTGTGTTTAGTGTTTGGTCAAGTGTGGCAAAAATAGAAGAAAAAGCGGCCTCTATTTAGTTTTTTATCTAGTTTCTATATTTGGCAGCAACTTGGATAATTTTGCAGTTTTGAATGACATTGTTTGATCTATTTTGAGGTTTGGCAAGTGATATCATGAAACACAACAATAAAAACTATTTGACTCTAAATGTCTACAACTTAAGCATGTTTCTTTCCACAAAAGCTCAAAGTTCATGGAATTCAAAATGCTAAAGTTATAGTTTCCAATATTTACTTTGTCCTTAATGTGACTTGAAATATGAGCCTAAATATTTGGAAACCTTTAGGGATATTGTTTTAATTTATCCTTAAGGAGTGCAAATATAGGGATATTTTCAAAGGATTCGCACTAAGTCAAAAGGGTTTGAAGTTTGATAACCATATTTAATGATTGTTTTGATGTGTTCATTTTAATTCAAGCACAGTTTTTGATGTTTCAAGGTAATCGAAAGATTTGGAAATTTCATGAAGATAATTTACACCCTATGAATAGAAACTTCCTTCTAGGTGGCCTTACCTCATGCCCCAAAGGGATGATTTTACATGCAATGAATGAATATTGTTTTAAGCTCAGCCATAAGTCAAACTTGGTAAGTAATTTATCATAATCAAAGTTTTGATGTGCCACTTCAAAGAATTTTTTTGGCTAAAATGGGTGGCTTCTACAAAATTGGTTCTTAGTCATGTTTTGGGATAAACTAGTGTCTATGTACATGTGGTGATTCAATCAATTAAGAGGTCTTCCAACCCTTGCAGGTTTTTATGTATCTCATGGATATTGAGGGAGACTTTCATCACATAAAACATCTGCACCATGTGGTTGATGACTTTCATCACACCCACAATTATTTATATAGCAAAAAAAAACAAAAGAACCACTTGGGTCATTACCTCTCACAAGTCAAGAGGTAGACCCTCTAAAGGTATGCTTTGAAATGAAACAATGTTCAAAACTCAAGATACTTTTCATCACCCAAGATCGCCAAAAGGTGTGAGGTGAGAGGATAAACACCTAGTTTTTCAAACACGGAATACACATTGTACACTTCATCACAATGTTCTTTTTAAGTCCAAAAAAGAATGAAAATAAAATAAAGTAAAGTAAAATAAAATAAAATAAAATAAAGTTTGTACAAGATAGCAATTTGTTCTTTTTATGTGCACCAAAGTGAAGTATTCAAGATATAAGGCAAAGAGATAGCAATATGCAAAGTCAAAAATAATTTGTCCAATTGTAATCACCAATTGAAATGTTTCTAAATTCTTTTCTTAATTGTTCAACAAAAGAAAATTGACCATTTCATCAACATATTGAAAGTGTTTGGTCAAAAGAAAACATTTTTTAGAGCACCAAAACAAAGTGTTTGTTTTATTCTGAAAGCTTTGAATTTTTTTTTTAAGAGCACCAATTGAAAGCATATGGATTTGTGGGGTTCTTTTTATAGCACCAATTGAAATTTTTTCCTAAGCTAGAAAGCTTCTAAAAAATATTTTTAAGAGCACCTATTGAAATTTTTTCCTAAGCTAGAAAGCTTCTAAAAATTCTTTTTAAGCACCATTTGAATTGAGATTTGCCTAAGCTAGAAAGCTTCAAAAAAATGTTTTTAAGAGCACCAATTGAAAGTGTTTGGTTTGTGGGGTTCATTTTACAGCATCAAATTTAAATTTTTTCCTAACTATGAAAGATTTTGAAAAAAAATTAAATCTTTGACCGTTCGCCTTCCTTGTAATAAACTTGTTAGTTTGTTCTTGTGTAAAACTTCATGCCATGCTCCTATAAATCCTACATAAATAATGTTAGCACCTATCAAACATTCAAATCAAGTACCCATTAGCATTAGAAATTGAAAATTAACATTCAGCTTTTAGACAAAACTTAATAGAGAAAAAGCAATTTTTTTGAACAAAAGTGGCATCCTTTAGTACTCTTGCGGAGCTATTTTAGAAGCAAAAGCACTTCAAAAAGTCAAATGTGGCTCTATTATGTGCAAAATAAAACAAAAAGGTAGAAGTGACCCTATTAATGAATCAAAAGTGAACAAAAAAGTAGAAGTGACCAAAATATGTCGACTACGGCAGGAATGAGAAATCCACTGCGTGAGTTTTCTATAGCTTATACATGAAAAATTTTCAATTACGTTTCTAAGACCTGAAACTTCAAAATTCACTCATAAAATAGTCAGTGCTAAGGACTATGGTTCCATTGGGCATACCAGAATGTGTAAAGGGGGAAATCAAGTGTGCAAATAAGATAAATGAAATGAATTGAAGCTAATCTAATTCAAAACAAAAATCAAGATTCATGCCCATTACTCATGAAATGAAGCTACAAAGAATAATGAATTCACAAAAATTAATTGAAAATAAACAATAACAATGAATTCAATACAAATGTAGCTTTACCATCCCGTGTCGAAGTGTGTTCGCAAAGATGTTGGATCATTTTTTCTATTAATGTGAAGCCTCCATTTGTGCGTGCAAAAGCTCCAAAAGTCATGTGTGTGTTGATCGAAGATGTGTGTAAAGTTTGTCAAAAGATCAATTATGATTTTGGAATTACTTCATTATGAAAAATATGTTGATTCTTCGATCATTTTTTAGGAAGAATATGATTGTTATATAGAATTTGTATTTCAAAATAAATGCTCAAGATCCCATAGTAGAATATCCTGATCAACAATTCAAAACTGTTGAGAGGATTTAGATGGGAATAATCAATGCATTTTGATTACGTAATCGGTGTAATTGAAGAAATAATTTTGAGTGTTCAGTGGGATTGAGGAAATATATTGAATAATTTGTGGAATTGAAGAAATTAGATGGAGCAATTTATAAAATTGATGAAATCAATTTGAGCCTTCAGTGGGATTGAAGAACTGATGACTTAGTTGGGAATAGATAGATTAGTCAGCCAATTAGATCAAGCAATCGAGGGATTGTAATTTTCTCAATCATGAAAGTGGGTGAGGATAATTCATTAATTGATTTAATTAATTAATATTTTTGAAATGAACATGCAAATCAAGTTTGAATTTTGCAAAGAAAGTTGTATTTATTTGATTTGACCTTTTGGATGATGTTTTTGAATAATTATTTAATTAATTTCAGGAGGAATAAAGGTAGATTAGGACTTTATTAAATAAATAAAATTTATTTAATTGGTCAAAAATGATGAAAGAGTGAATTAATTAAATAATGTAATATTATTCAATTAATAGAGGAAATTAGGGTTTTTGATGCAATTGATGTGAAATACAGTGATATTTAGTAATAATGATGTCGATGATGAGAAAATGTCATTCAGGATGTGTGATAAGTGTTGGGTCAGTTTTACATGTCTACAATATTTATAATATAATATATCATATTAATACAATATAATATATTAACATATTATATTAATATATTATAATATAATATTATATTAGTATATTATAATTATAAAAACAGTTGGCTATGGGAGCTAATGGTCAAAACAGGGAATCTGCATCGACCAGGGTCTCTCCTAGCTTGAGACCAAAGGGAAGAGTGTTATAGGAGTCAGGTAGTGTTGATTGACACATTGGAGGCAACGACAGAGATATCGTGAGGTGGGGAAATGAAAGAAACAACGTGGGGAGCTCACAAAAAGAGTTGAATGTGAAAGAAAAAATCCCTAATTGTAACGATTTTGATGCTAGTGGAGGAGACCCCTCAATGCTCTGAAGCCAGAAGGGAAAACTTCCTACTACTCATGTCTCAGGTGCCAACAGCTGTGGAAAGGGTTTCAAAGTGAACCAGACTAAGGGAACTCAAGTGGGATTGTCACAGTCTATGAAGCCAACAAACAAAATCATAGAAGAAAGGAATGGAGGGGTTTCAAAATCACTTCTGACATCTAGTTCAATCACACTGGAGCTAGATGAAGAGCTTGAGCAAGAAGTATTGTTTAATGAAAAAAAAAATTCTAGGGTGGGTTTGATAGGAATATTTAGGGGTTTTAGGCCAAGCTTGATGGATTTGCATCAGTGGATTAATCATCATTGGATAATTTTTTTAGAAGGATATGTCCAAATTTACCCAATGGCTAAAGGATTTTTTATTTTCTTTTTGAAAAGGGGCAGGATAGAAAGAAGATTATTTGTGAATACCACTAGGAATGGGAAGAAAAATTCCCACTGCTATTAAAGCCATGGCATCCGGCTTTTAATCCAGCTACTGAAGTGTTTGTGAATGTTCCTATTTGGGTGAGACTTCCCTACTTTCCCTTACAATTCTAGTTTGATTCCTATTTAGAGTTTGTAGGAAACTCTTTAGGAAATTTTTTAATGGTGGATGAAGGGTCTTCAAACCTATTGCACTCAACCTATGCTCAGATTTTGGTGGAAATGGACATATCAAAGGTGCCCCCAGAGGAGATACATTTAAACACTTTGAAAGGTTGTTGGGTGCAGCCCCTACATTATGAGGGGATACCCTTTAGGTGCAGAGTTTTCTTTAACATTGGACATTTGGCTACTCAATGTGCCAAAAAAAAGAAACTAAATCATTCTCTTGGTGGAAATATGTTGGCCCTCAACACTATACATTGGAGAAAAAGGCTATGAATTAAATGAGCTTCCAAGAGAAAAGTAGAGAGGAAAGGGATCAGGATAGGATTGCAGTGATGGAGGAAGTTAGTAGGGCGATTCAATAGCAAAAGGGTGATGTCTTGGTCTAGGAGGAGAATCAATATGCGAAAAGTGATAATTTTGTCTTCAATGGAGGGGATAAGGAGGTGAACCCCAAAAATTGGGCAATGACACCTAAGTGCCGAGAGAAAAAATGTCTAGCAAGATCATGAGAGAAAGAAATAGGGAATCGATAAGCTGATGAATAAAGACTTCAAACATGTGGAATTCTGGATGGTGGTTTGAGGAGCCCTTATGAAAAACCATTAGACTGGCAGAAGGTGGTTGCAAGGGTAGAAGAGGATTGGAAAATGATTAAAGGGAAGAAAGCAAAGTGAGAAAGGAAGGAATCTTTTGCTATGGTTCTTAGATCCCAAGTGAAGAGAAGACCAAGATGAGATGCAAACTCGACCTGTTTATAGCTCCTTTGTATGTTATCCTGGCTTTAGGCTTGCTTTCTTATGTTGACTGTAGAATTTTTATCTATTTTTGGTGATGCCTCTCGGCTTTTAATTCTTGAAGTCCAGTTTATTATGGAGAGTTGGCTGGACTAGGGGTTTCTAAATGGAGTCTAGAGGGGATGTAAAAGGTTTTTATAAAGTGGCTTACAGGAAGATACTTAATGTAATCTATTTTATTTCAATAAAATCATCTTATTGCTGATCAAATATATATATATATTATAATTATACTATATTAATATATTAATATTAATATTAATAAATTATATTATATTATATTATATTAATATTATAATATAATATATTATACTATATGGGAATGAGCTCATGGTGCATTGGATGAGAGGTGGTGTTATTATTGTGGCCACTAGAGTTCAAGTCTTTGGACTTGACCCATAGCATTGTTGCTACTATTGTCAGTGTTGGACCACCGTTGAAAATCACCCTAGTTTAAAGACGGAGAAAAACTCAATACAGGAATAGACATTGAATACTCCCTGATGAAGAGAATGAGCTTGTTGTTGTACCAGGCACTAGTTTTTGGGGCCCACTCCCTTGTTGGGATGGTGTGCTCATGGGATTTATGCCCCTACTAGGCTACCATGCTCATGGGAGTGGTGGTTGTAGTGCATCCATGCTGGGATGAGGTCTCCATTTGCGGCCTCACTAGTTCATAGCTCTAGTCAAAAGCATAGGGCTCTAGCTCCATTTATGAACCAATATATATATATATATATATATATTATATTTATATTATACTATATTATGTTATATTATTTAGATATAACCATAAAAAAGAGACTATTATGTAGAATATTTCATTTTATAAATGAATCAACATTTGCCTCTATTTCATCTAAGAAATAATATAATATCACGGTAGAGAATTGACCTATTTGATAATATCATCATTTTTAATACCATTTCATTGGAGTTTAGTTGTTTCAAAGGAATTATTCTCTATTCGAATGTGAACAATCAAATCAATAGATAAAACTATCATATTATCCACCATTTATTAACCTAAGAGGAGATTACCATAAATCCTTTGATTCATGTTGCGTCCATTATTATTGTTGGATTATCCATAGGCCTTGCTTCTATTGGACCTAGCATTGGTCAAGGAACTATTGCAGGACAAGTTGTTGAAGGTATTGCAAGACAACCAGAAGAAAAGGGTAAAATATGAGGTACCTTACTACTAAGTTTAGCTTTTTTGGAAGCTGTAACGATTTATGGATTAGTTGTAGCTCTAGCACTTTTATTTTCTAATCTATTTGTTTGATCTCGAAGACCAAAATACGCACCCTTCAAGATTTTAAATACCCCCCCTATATCAATTTTCTTGTTCATCCATTAGGGGAGGGGCTGATCCAGAATAATGGACTTGTACTTCACTTGTTTTGATTAGAAATATTTGCGACACTCAGAGAAGTAGATAGATCGAACAATTTTTTTTTGTTTTCATAATTGTATCCTTATTTTTCATTATGCAGGACTTGGGACATACTATGTACTTTAAATTTACTTATTTGGACTTCAAATAATAGTAGAATTGAGTCAGAGAAAAGACTTTGTAAAAGTATCCTTATCTATGAGGGGAGAGTATATGAAAAATGTAACTAATTATTTCATTTCCCTAATTTATTTACCCTTCGCTAAGTGTTCGGATTAAATACCAATATTTTAGAAACAAATATAATAAATCTTAGTTTGGTGCTTGGTGTACTGATCTATTTTGGAAAGGGTGTGTGTGTGATTTGTATATTTGAATAATCTAGTTGGATCCAACCAACTGCACTTTGTAGATAGAAAAGTGCATGATCTCAACGAATTACTTCTAAAAGGGAAAAAATAAATATGGAAGAACTATAGCATTTTGTAATTGATTGGAAATTTTTCTTACCAATCCCAACCAACAAGAGAAAATCTTTAGAATGGTTAAAGCTAAACTGCTTGAAGTCCAAGAAAACTGGGTACTCTTTGCACCGTTGTGCTAATATGAGATGGGTTCAAATGAATAGTTGGAGGTTCATCCAATATATAACATTCATATCAATGGAATTATTCAATCTATCTACTAAAAATTTTTCCTAATATCTCATCCAATTTTTTTTGGTTTAAATTCAGAAACGACAACCTACAGAAAAGTGAATTTATTCAAGAAAAAGTAAAGATGAAATACGAATGAAAAAAATTAAATGCAAAAAAAGAACAAATTTGTTGATAATAAAAAATCCCTTTTGGCAAAAAGAGCCCTTTGTAGATTTTGGTCTTTGATGGATTGATCTTATTCTGACATAATATGAATGAAAAGGGTAGGCTTGGTAAAAAAAAGAGTCGAGCGAGAGAGCCAAATGAATAGAAAGGTTCCTGTTCGGTTTGGGAAGAGATTATAAATTCATTTAACTTATGCATAGATAATTTACTTTCATTAAGTAATCTATTAGATAACCGTAAACAAAAAATATTGAGTACTATTTAGAATTTTGAAGAACTATGTAAAGGAGCTAATAATCAGCTTGAGCAAGCCCGAGCTCACTTACGAGAAATAGAAATGTGAGAGCATGAAATTTTGGTAAATGGATAATCTCAAATACAATAAGAAAAAGACTATCTTATCAATGTTTCTTTTTTTAATTTGAAACAATTAAAAAATTTAAAGAATGAGACCATTCAATTTGAACAACAAAGAGTAATTGAATAGGTTCAACAAAAAAATTCTCACCAAGCTATACAAAGAGCTCTACGAACTCTGAAAATCATTTGAATAATGAGTTACATTTGCGTACAATCCAACATAATATTGACCTTCTCCTAGCCATGAAAACATAACTGATTAACATTATATATATACATATATTATATTAACACTACTTATATATTATATATAATATAGTAGGTCTTATTTTTCAAAAGAGAGTTAACTAGTGTTAGTGGTAACTATTCGACCCGATGAAATCAATAGTATGATACATAACCAAATCGAACAATATAATAATGAGGTTCAAGTTGTTAATATTGGCATTGTACTTCAAGTAGGAGATTGCATTGCTCGTATTCATGGTCTTGATAAAGTAATGGTAGGGGAATTAGTAGAATTTATATATGGCACAATAGGTATTTCCCTAAATCTAGAATTAGATAATGTTGGAGCTATATTAATGGGTGATGGCTTGATGATACAAGAGGGAAGTTTTGTGAGAGCAACAGGAAAAATTTCTCAAAGACCAGTAAGTAATGCTTATTTTGGTCGAGTTGTAAATGCACTAGCTGAACCTATTGGTGGTAAGGGTAAGATTTCATCTTCCAAATCTTGATTGATCAAATCTGCCACCCCAGGTATCATTTCAAGATGTTATGTATATGAACCTCTTCAAACAGGTCTTATTGTTATTGATTCTATTATCCCTATAGGGCGCGGTCAATGAGAAATGATTATTGGAGACAGACAGACCGATAAGATGGTAGTAGATATAGATACAACTATAAATCAAAAAAATCAAAATGTAATGTGTTTATGTTGCTATTGGTCAAAAAGCTTCTTCCATATCTTATGTAGTTAATACGTTCCAAGAACGTGGCATAATGGAGTATGCCATTGTGGTAGCAAAAACTACGGATTATCTTGCTACATTATAATATCTTGCTCCTTATATAGGAGCAAATTTAGTTGAATACTTTATGTATAAAGAACAACATACATAAATCATTTATGATGATCTTTCCAAAAAAGCACAAGCTTATCAACAAATGTCTCTTCTATTAAGAAGACCACCTAGCTGAGAAGCTTATCTAGGAGATGTTTTCTATTTACATTCTCGTTTATTGGGAAGAGCAGTTAAATTAAATTCTCAGTTAGGTGGAGGCATTTTAACTACTTTACCAATAGTGGAGACTCAAGTTGGAGATGTCTCATCTTATATTCCCACTAATGTAATTTCCATTACCAATGGAAAAATCTTCGTATCAATTGATCTATTCAATGTAGGAATTCAACCTGCCATTAATGTCAGTCTTTATGTATCTAGAGTAGGATCTCTAGTTCAAATGAAAGTTATGAAACAAGTAGCTCAAAGATTAAAATTAGAGTTAGCTCAACTTCCAGATTTAGAAGCTTTTATGAAATTCACTTCTAATCTTGACAAAACTATGCAAGATCAATTGGAAAGAGGTCAATGATTACACGAGTTACTCAAACAATCTCAATCAAATCCTTTGACAGTGGAAGAACAAATACTATGATTTATAATCAAACAAATGGATATCTAGATGTATTAGATATCATATAAGTAAAAAAATTTATCCTTACATTGTGCGAGTATTTAGTAAAAAAGAAACCCCAATTTGGATAAATTATACATTCTACTGGGACATTCACATAACAAGAAAAAGATTTATTAAAAGAAGCTATTCAAGAAAATATCCAACTTTTTCTTCTAGCATAGAATAGCTTTGCAATATTTACAAATACAATGAATTATTATTTCCAATAGGATTTGAACCTATACCTAGGGTTTAGAAGACCTCTTTCCTATGCATTAGACAATCGATGATTTATTTTCATTATTCCTTGAAATACTTTATCGTTAACAAAAAAGTAGGATTTTTTTCTCCATCCACAATGAGATTCAGGAAAGAGAGAAAGAATAGATATGTAACATGGACATGAAAAAATATTTTGAATAAGGAATATGAATGAGTGGGTAGCGGGGATCAAACCCACATCATTAGCTTGGAAGGCTAGGGGTTATAGTCAACACTGTTTAAAGCCTCTAATTTAGATCCAAACATGAAAATTTAATTCCATTCATCTCCTCCATGGGAGAGAGATAGAAAGGGAGGTCGTTGGAAAATTATTATTCACATAAAATAAATATTATTTGTGAATAAAAAAATAAAATTCAATTTTCCTCTACTCCATAGCATCTATGTTAGTTTATTTGTAGTTCTTACCTCCCTCTTTACTTCAGGTAAACAACCTTCAATATAGAATACCTATTCACTTGATAGATGATTCCTATAGAAAGATCATATTCAAAAATATGAATATTGGAGTAACTATATAATCTTTCTAATTACTTTGTTCCCTATTTCTATTGATTGTGATCCTAGATGAAATCAAATTCCACCGAGATCAAACAACATAACGCTGACTCAAGTAAACCAAAGTCATTGTTTTCTATCTATTTTACTCCAACTTTTACTTTTCTAGCTATCGAACATTTAGTTACGATGGAAAATAATATTTTGATATCCATGGATCTTTGATTGATTTGATTAGATAGATTGGTCTAATCCTTGAAGACATTCTACATTGCGTTTCACTATCTTGGATGGAATGGAAAATATGGTCCTTTTACCATTCCAGATCCAAATAACGAGAATGTGTACAATTCCTTTCCTAAACTAGGGTATTCATAGGAGAGGTTTGGAACCTCTATAGAAATAGGGATTTTTCAAAATATAGACAAGAGCCTTCAACTCTGTGAATATAATGATAGAACAAATCACACGTTTACCACTAAACTATACCCACCATAATTTCCTTGTATCATATAGATCAATCTTTTGTCCAATAAGGAACAAACTAATTTTTAGATTCTAATAATAATTTAATGCAAGTTCCTATCATCATATTTCCCTCTTCCCAAAAATTCAATTCCATAGGAGATGGTTCCTTTCAAATCCCCCCCCCCCTTAAGAGCTTTTAATTTTGTAAGAACACTCCTTAATCAATATTAAAAGTAATACCCTATTACTTTATTATTATTATAGTAATCATTTATAATAGTTGTTATGGTTATTAACACATTCCTTAGAATGGTTCAAGTGATTTTTCCATAGTTTTTTTTTATGAAAGATATAGAAAATAAAAATTATGATCATTTTCATCCGCTCTTAGTTTTTGAAACCTCTCTTTTACCCTTCAAAAATAATCTATCCATTTTAAATCTATAAAATTTAATCTAGATTATAGCCTGAAACAACTGGAATTATAAAAATAAAAATATATATAAAGGTGCTTATCTATTATCTATATAATAAAAAAAGTGATTGGAGAGGAAATAAAGAAATGATATCAGAGGGTCAAAATTGTTAGAGTAAAGTTTTTAACTTAATTGTGTTGATTAAGGAATATGATGTACTAATGAAAGAAGGATAGGATGTGGATTACATGATAACCCCCATAGACAACTTCTATCATATAAGTACATGTACAATGGTCTCCATAGGAGAGATAGAAAGATAGAAGGCCCCCCCACAATGAAGAAACTCATGTCGCAATGGTAGATGTCTAATGTAGAATCCAAAAGAAGATTCCGAAGCGGAAAATGATATTCCTCCCCTTGGGAAGAAATGGATCCAAAGGACGATGTCGAAGAAACCCTGTGAGACAGATTGGTTCATCACAATACCTACATGCAAATGGATACCTATCACAAGGAAGAGAATGGACGGAAAAAACAAACAAGGGTTTGAAGCTCTAAAAAATGGAGAGATTATCTTATCAGAACAAAATAGAATAGTGAATATACAATGGATCAATCCTTAAGAAGGAGATCATGCAAAACCTAAAAGAAACCCTAATAGGAAAACATTTAATAATTAATATAATTATTAAATGTCACTTAATGCAAACTAAAGTGAAATCTTAAGAGAGGAATAAAGGTAACTTAATTAACATAATTAAGTTAAAACCTTTATTCTAACACCCCCCCTTAAGATGAGAAACAATGCAACTACAAACAAGTGCAATAAATCAAAGGTAACTAAAATGCATGAAGGTAAACATGGGTCCTGGCAACTAGGCCTGATCAGGTACCCATTTACAAAAGCAATGCAAACTAAATGAAACGGGATAAAGGAGAAAACCCAATGGGAACAAAACTCCTCCCCAAAATAGAATGCAAAGAAGGAATGCAATGCACTAATGAAAGAAGGATAGGAGGTGGATTACATGATACCCCCCATAAACAACTTCTATCATATAAGTACATGTACAATGGTCTCCATAGGAGAGATAGAAAGAGAGAAGAAGGCCCCCCCACAATGAAGAAACTCTTGTCACAATGGTAGATGCTTGATGTAGAATCCAAAAGGAGATCCTAAAGTGACAAATGATATTCCTCCCCTTGGGAAAAAACAGATCCAAAGGACGATGTCGAAGAAACCTTATGAAGAGTGATGAACCAATATGTCTCAGGATGTGTGCCATGATCGGATGCTGAAGAATCTCTTTGTCTGTACTGAAACAAATGATGTCAAATCCAAACTGATGTGGAGAATCCTAAAATGCAACCTCTGAATGCATTGATAATGGTGGGCATACAATGATAACCTGACTGTCAAGGTAGAGGAGATGTATGTCCTCAAAATAATCCTCCAAATCTGCAATATAGGACTCAACAAACAAGAAGGATATGTCTGGAAGATAAGAGTCCAAATTAGCTATGTCTGGAAGGTGAATGATTCTCTACTGCACTGAATCAAGAACAATAGGAGATGTTGATGAAGTCTCAGTCTAAAGAGTGGGAGTTGTGAGACAAGCCTCTGATCCATCAGAAAATGTAAGGGTGTCTAAATACTCAAGCTCCTCTAAAGTATCATGATAAAAGGTTGTATTCTCTCTCCAAGCAATGGGTAAGAGACAATATGAAGTAGGATCCTCTGGGAATGGAGAGAGATTGGGGTCTCCATAGATCTCCCAAAAACGTGTCCAAAGTGGGTGAGGACAATCAATTTTCGATATAGCCAACACAGTGTCATGATCAACACTAAACAATATAAGTCTTACTATGTGATTTCTAATGATATCCCATGCTAATTTTCCTTCTGAAGTGGTTGGTCCAAGTATGAGATCATAGAAATAAGGAAAAATATTAAGCCACCTACAATGTGTAAGTATGCCTTTTGCCCATGACTCATAATTACCCCGTTCCAAAATTACAACTGAAGGGTAAGTAGAAAAACCCATGATAACTCTTCAAATGAAAAAAACTGAGAAATTTGACCTTACTGCATGTAGATCAAATGAAATAGAGCCTAATGATGCAAACGAATAGGCATCGGAAAGCTGGTTCAGTTCTCTGCACAATGGTCAAACTTATTTTCCTAGATTTTGTCCCAGGTATATTTTATTCAGACTTTTGTGTTTTCACAATTTGCTTAATTACTTGGATGTTTTGGCTTTCTTCGAAATCATCCTTTGGATCCATTTCTTCCCAAGGGGAGGAATATCATTTTCCGCTTCAAGATCTCCTTTTGGATTCTATATCAGGCATCTACCATTGCGACATGAGTTTCTTCATTGTGGGGGGGCCTTCTTCTCTCTTTCTATCTCTCCTATGGAGACCATTGTACATGTACTTGTATGATAGAATTTGTCTATGGGGGGTATCATGTAATCCACCTCCTATCCTTCTTTCATTAGTACATCATATTCCTTTCTTGGGATTCTATTTTGGAGAGGAGTTTTGTTCCCACTAGGTTTTCTCCTTTACCCCATTTCATTTAGTTTGCATTGCTTTTGTAAATGGGTACCTGATCAGGCCTAGTTGTCGGGACCCATGTTTACTTTCATGCATTGTAGCTACCTTTTCTTTCTTGCACATGTTTGTAGCTGCACTCTTGCTCATCTTAAGGGGGGTGTTAGAGTAAAGGTTTTAACTTAATTATGTTGATTAAGTTACCTTTATTCCTCTCTTAAGATTTCACTTTAGTCTGCATAATGTGACATTTAATAATTATATTAATTATTAAATGTCTACCTAATTAGGGTTTCTTTTAGGTTTTGCACAATCTCCTTTCTTAAGGATTGATCATTGTATTTTTACTCTCTCTGATTAATAAATATTTTTCAACTTTTAGAGCACCCTTATTTTTTTGTCTCCAATGTCTTCTTATGTGACAAGTTATTTGCATGCAGGTGATCTTCGGGGTCTATGAAGTTGGATATCACAACTTCTACAAAAATTTGATAGCCCTTTTTACTGATTTTATAACAATTATTTTAGCTTTCATATTAGGTAGAGTATTGTATTCTTCACAATTTGGTCAATTATTCTTATCTAGGAAAGATAATGGCTTGGCCAGATACTGGTTGGGCTAGAGAAAGTGAAAAATCATTTCGAACAAAATAAAGAAATATAATTGGATTCTCACAAATCTTGGTCTCTATTTAGTGAAATGCTATATTCATTTTAGATCTCCCATCTAGGAGAGATGGTTGAGTAGACTAAAGTGGTGGATTGCTAATCCGTTGTACAAACTATTTGTAGTAAGGGTTAGAATCCCTCTCTCTTCGTTTAGTCACTTGAGATGACTCCTCAAAACCTATAGAAATGGGCCCTTTTACAAAACCTACTTTCTAATATTTTTTCATCACTATTATTTATGCTCAAGATTTCATCCTAGATCATTCGATAGGAATCCAAAGATAAAGAAAGAAACAAAAAAATAACGACTATGTAAACAAACATCTTAAGAGTAAGCATTATGTAATCTTCAGGATTCTTAGTATAATTCCAATGGAATAGATCATCAATTTTTGTATCATATATTGGTACTTCAATCCTGAGCAAAGAAGAAAAGAAGAACAAAATAAGTTCCATTTTAAATCTATTTTTTTATTCTTTGCTCGGGGTTGAACAGGATAAATAGGAACTCAAGTACTAATTAAACTATACTAAACAAGTTTAGGATTATCACAATCAATAAATTGATTTATCATATTTTCAAACAAAAAATAGAAACAAAGTCTATAAATTGTCTAAAATAGACAAAAATTTGGAATGCATATACAAATTGTCATTCTTACTTGTTATTTAAATAAATATCAAAGATATGTTCTCTCTAAATAGAAATAACATATTCTAATCAATATTGCTCGACAAAAAAGTGCCAGGCCTTTGTGGTTTTTATCTTTGCGGCTGCGCCTTACTTTTCAAATGCTCACTGCCCTTGGTGTGCTCCACGTGGCTTCCTTGTGAAGCTTTCTACTTTTTATGTCACTTTTCTTTTCGTCAATCTCCGTCTGCATGCCACGTGGCTTTTTCTAGCTGCTTTCTAAACTAGGCCCACCTTGTACTTTCTTTCGCTCAGTGTGCTCCATGCGGCTCCCTCTCGGAGCTTTTCACTAGGCATCTCTTTAACTTTTTTTCGGGTTCCATCTGCACGACACGTGGCGGTTGTTGTTGTGCCGGTTACCTTGGAGTTGTTGTTGCGCCTGTTGTACTCACCTATTGCCACATTTTCTTCTATGGCACCGCATGTTCATTTCTGTTGCTGCATGGTTTTTCATTCCCTGTTGTGGCTTCGTTGGCATGCTCTTGGGTGATCAATGTTTTCTGTGGTGGCTCGAGGTGATCTGGGTCGTCGCTCTCTGCTCATGATTTTCCTTCTCTTGGTGTGACTCAGGCGGTGGACTGGCCTATAAATTTGGCCATGTTTCTCTTTATTGGTTGTTGATTAAGTTGCAAAAGACTCCGAAGCACTAGGAAGAAATCCTTTGTAATAGTTTTATTTAATTTGAAGACTCGAGATTGTGCCAAATAAGTTCGGCCTTTCTATTTTTTCATGCATTTAGTGAGACTATTGGTATGTGATGTTATCTTCTTTTATTGTATGAATGCCTGTTCTTCAACTTCTGTAATCCTCGATAGCTCAATGAATACAAATCATGTTTTTTTGACTCTTTTGCGTTAGCTAAGGTT
Source organism: Sequoiadendron giganteum (assembly GCA_007115665.2). Lineage (NCBI taxonomy): Eukaryota > Viridiplantae > Streptophyta > Pinopsida > Cupressales > Cupressaceae > Sequoiadendron > Sequoiadendron giganteum. The sequence continues at coordinate 311,083,948 of CM021108.1, forward strand.
ATGCTAAGATTATGTTATGCAAATTAGAGGGTATTCTTATGTTTTAATTACTTTTAAGAAAACTAACTTGATGAACAACAATTTAGTGGTTTGGACCTTTGCATTCTGCATTGTGCTCTGGTGAATTTGTCTAAGATTTTGGTGCATTGCCTGTAGTGTAGATTTAATATTTTTTCTATCTTTCTATCCTTATAATCTCCCCACTAAATGAAGAGCCGACTTTGGTAAAATCTCGGAGGTCACTTAGCTAGCGCACAATGTCCCCCAATAGCTAAGTTTCCCATGAGACTGCTGCTACATGCAAAATTCTGTGCCAACAGTTCTTTTTCTGGCACGCCCAGTGGGACCACAAACTAGCACGTTTGCTTGGTTTTATAAGTGTGTATGAGCCATCAGCCTATAACTAGGTCACAGACTGCAAGAGTCCTTGGCAAGATCATACCACCATTAGTTTCTGTGTACACGAGAGGTCACTGAGGTAGCCCTTCACGTCCTCCATCTCCTCCTTCACCGTCACCTACTCCACCTGTACTTATGGCTGCTAGAAATTATGTAGCTTGGGACTCCGACAGTCCTTTAGTTACACTTGTGCCTCCTCCAATATGGGCTCCAATCCCTGCTTTCGCTCTAAAAGTTATCCCTAAGTATTTTGGGGATGAGTCAAAGACACCAATGGAACATCTACAAGATGTGGTAGATGTATGCTTGGTACACGACATGTCTAATGAAATGTAGCTCTTAGGTTGTTGGCCACCTCCTTCAAAGGAAAGGCGTTAAACTGGTATAGGACTCTTGAAGCTAGTACTATTGCAACTTGGGACTAGCTCGGAACTCCATTTTATGAGCGTTTTTTGAATGATGTCGATAGATCATCGTTGTACCATCAACTGGAAAATATACAGTGAGCTCCTTATGAAGCTTTGCCTAATTTCAATGTGAGGTTCCATTCGACCTGGGAATGAGTGCCTATTGGTAGCCGACCACCTCTGGATATGGTGTTTATGTTCTACCTAAAGTTGATCAATGTCGATATCTCCATGATGTTACAAGCTCTTGGTGGAGAAACTCTACCCAATGCTTATGCCTTGGTTGTCACTATGAAAAATAACCTGATTGCTACTGGAAAGTTGGCATTGAGACTAATAATTCCATTATTTCCGGAGTGCAACGCCATAGAAGCTGAAGTTCCTTCCACTAGCATGCCTAAAACTCCACCCCAATCTATGTACGTGTATCCCAAAAGTGCTCTAAATGCAGCTCCGATAGTAGCTCTTGTGCCTAATCATTTAGCTGTCGAGATGAACGAGATGAGAGAATAGATGCGAGCCATAACTAATGAATTAACTACCATGAAGCATTAGCAATATAACTATCAAAATCTAGCTTACCAGAGTTACCAAGGTGGAAAAGCTTTGTACCAATCAAATCAGTGGTAGGATAGGTCACATGGAAATACCTCGGCTCAGCCCAGTAACCAGATGGTTTCGGTAACCCTGCCGATGTAGAATGTTCATCCTAGTTTGAATAAAGAGCTAGTGGCTAGACAAAACAACTTAGCCAAAGATGCCAATTCATGGTGTTTACCCTACAATGATGGACACGTGCCAAGAAATTGTCTGCGGGGAAATTTGCAACAAAAGATCGCAGACCAACATAGCCAAGGTGGGGAAACTGATCCTGGAAACCAATCATATGCCTCCCAGTAGATTGACAATGCTATCCTTGCCGCTCAAATGCAAGGGATGTCCATCCAGCAAGAGTCATACATTGTTCTAGACCTAGTGCTCTTTTCTTGGATGGAAGGAGAAGAGTCATCATTTCCGAACAACATCCCTATGGATAAAGTTCCCCAGGTGCAATCTGACTACAACACGCGTTCAAAGCGTAGATTCACCAGAGAGTTCACAGTCTTGCCTACCAATGCTTCATCTAAGTCGACACCTAGCCTAGCGGTAGGCCTATTGCCAAACCCACCACAGTCTAAAATGGTTATTCCTAGCTCTCTGAATCCACTTCCCTCGAAGGCGAAGTCTCCTACAATCACCCCTATTGTTGCCAAACAACCAAACACATCGGTCGTGAAGCCCATGTCGGCTATGAAACATAAAGAGAAAGCAAACACGACTCACCAATCAAGACCACAATTCAACGTGGTGGAACAACTAAAAAATTCATCTGCCAATGCTTCTTTGTGGGACGTCTTGGCTATTTCAGAGTAGAAAGTGCTACTATAGAAGGCATTGTCAGGAGAGGATGATCCGAAGGTACCTACTCAATCTAATGAAGAGAAAGTATCCAGGCCCGACCTGGATAATGTGCTAACAATTCAATCGAAGGAGAAGCTCGAGTCCGGAAAAGAAAGTAAGCCTAAACCTAAGCCTTTCTTTCTAACACTTATTATTGGTGACAAGTTGTTACATAATTGTATGATCGACTCTGGTGCTAGCACCACCGTCATGCCAAAGCAAGTAGCTGATGCTTTGGGTTTAAAATATGAGCCTTTGAACAAAAGATTCATGCAGCTAGATGGAAATAAGGTTGATACCGTTAGGGTAATCAAGGGATTTCCTATCACTTTGTTTGCCTACCCTAGTATCACTATAAATCAGGATACCATACTCATTGATATTCCTCCTCTATTTGGGATTTTTTTGTCCCGAGAGTTCACAACAAATGTTACAGGATATCTAGCACTAGACTGGTCAGACCTGATTTTAAGGACCAAAAATGGAGCCAAGATGAAACTATTGTCGGAAACTTTGCATTCTGAACATGTTGTTGACAAGACCCTACTCAAATTTTAAGCATCACATACTTCAAACACTCGGGAAGAGAGGTTCAATGTGGAATTTTTGGAAGAAGAAGAGGCTACTAGCTCCCGAACGGAAGATGAAGAAAATTTGTTGAAAGTGTTTATTGATACAGACCCTTTTGGGAATTACCATGCAACTGGTCTGAGAACCTATGTTATACATGAAGAGGGGCAGATTATGCCCAAAGTTACTAAGGAGCCTAGAGGTGAACAATCTTTCGGTTTGTGTGCTCAAACAACAAAGAAAAATATGAAGGTTTGGTCCATGGTTTAAGCCTTGCAGAACAAATGGGTGCAAAGAAAATAAGTGTGTTCAGAGTTTTGGAATTGGTGGTCAACCAAATCCGTGGAATATCTGCTGCAAAGAATATCCATATGCAATCCTATCGACATAGAGTTTGGGATCTGATTGACAACTTTGAGGCATTTAATATTCAAGCTATACCGAGGGAGAAGAACACCGAAGCCGACAAAATGGCAACTATCAGGGCTCTGTTTGAGCTGGCCTCTGAATTATTAAGAAATAAGCATAAGGTAAGGGTAATTGTAAGACCCGTTGTTCCAAACAATAATCAAGATTGGAAATTGTTCGACAATGATGCTCATATTTCATCATTCCTCCAGTCATCTGGAGAATTCACCGATCAGTTGCAACCAAAGATCGCCGAAGCTTATGGGCATCAAATTATCCAGCTAAAATCAAACAAGCTTCTGAGAGGCCTAGTCACTTTGGAGTGCTTGTTTGATTTCAATGATGCGACAAGAGACAAAAGGAAGCTCGTAGTTGACAAAGGTGATTACACCAATTTGCATATTGGTGAAGACAAAAAGCTCAAGGTCGGGAAAGAAGTTTCTCAGAAGAGTAAGGACAGACTAAGGCATTTATGTGAAGAATATCCGAGTGTGGTAGCCTGGTCATATGATGATCTTAAAGGATACAATCTCTGGATCATCGAGCATACAATTGAGTTGTTGGGAGGGGCGAAGCTAGTTCGTCAAAGGCAGAGACTTGTGAACCCAAAGATATAGTCTCTTATGTCACAAGAGTTCAATAAATTGATCGCATCTTGAATAGTGTTTTCGATCAAACATAGCAGTTGGGTGTCAAACCTGGTACCAGTCTGGAAGAAAAATGGAGATATACGACTATGTGTAGACTGTCAAGACTTGAATAGAGAATCCTTAAAGGATCATTATCCCTTGCCTTCAATGGAGGTAATTCTACAAACTGTAGCTGGATCCAAAATGTTTTCAATATTGGACAGTTTTTCGGGCTACAACTAGATTCGGATAAAGGAAGAGGACCAACACAAAACAACGTTCACTAGAAAATGGGGGACTTATGCATATGCCAAGATTCCTTTTGGACTCTTGAATGTCGGAGCCACTTTTCAAAGAGCCATGGATATTTCCTTTAAGGATTTGATCCACAAAATTATACTCATCTAACTGGATGATTTGATGGTATTTTCAAAATCTATTGATGATCATTTTGATCATTTGGAGCTTGTCTTCCAGATTTGCCAGGAATTCCGGATTTCTTTAAACCCAAAGAAATTTGTGTTCAGAGTTCCCCAAGAGAAGCTATTGGGGTATGTTGTCTCTAAGGAAGTTATTGCAATTGATCCCAAAAGAGTTGATGCGATCCGGGAGCTCCCGTTACCTGTCAACAAGAAGGGCATGCAATCATTTCTGGGTAAGGTCAACTTCATTAGCCGATTCACTGCAGATTTTGTAGGGACCGTTCAGCCTATTACCTTAATGCTAAAGAAAGATCAAATTTTCAAATGGACGGTGGAGGATAGAAAATCTTTCGAGCTTATAAAGGAAGCTATTTCTTCTGGTCTTGTGTTGGTGAACCCCAACCTGTCAAAGGATTTTATTATGTATGTTTTTGGTGGTGGCAACAACATCACCACTATGCTTATGCAAAAAGATGATGAAGATAAAAAGGAGTCCCCTATTGCCTTCTATTCACGAAACTTAAAAGAGTACGAAGTAAAGTACAACTTTGTAGAAAAGCAAGCCTTTGCAATTGTGAAAGGACTTAAGAAGTTCTAACATTTGATATCATGCAATAAGGTGATTGTTTGTGTACCACATCCTAGTGTGCGAGAGTATATCATGGAGGGAGAAATCACAGAGAAGAGAGCTAATTGGATCACCAAGATCCTAGAATATGATATTGAAGTTAGACCTGTCAAGACTGTCAAAGGAAAGGGATTGTGCGAGTATCTCACTAAAAAAAATGAAGCAGCAACAGAGCTTGAGGCTCCAGAACCTGTGTTATTGAACGAATAAAGTTCTCACGGTGACTGGCTTGAAGATAGAATAAACTTCATGCAGGCGGGAAGGTATCCAATCAATCTACCTTCTTTTAAAAGGCATTTCTATCATTTAGAAAATAGTAATTACGTTCTCTTGGAGGGTGTCCTATTTAAAAGAAATTTTAATAGTGTCCTCCAAAGGTGTGTAAATGAGGACCAGGCCAAGAAAATATTGGATCAATACCATAATAGCCCAGCTGGAGGACATTTTTCTGCAAGAACCATGGCAATTATAATTATATTTTTTGGTTATTTTTGGCCAACACTTTTCAATGATGCATTTTTACTAATTAAGTCTTGCAATGAATGTCAGTTTCATGTTGGAAAGAGAAAGAATGTTACTATGCCATTAAGGCCTATAGTAGTAGAAGAACCTTTTTCTCAATGGGGTTTAGATTTCATTGGGATGATTAACCCTTTCTCCTCAGCTGGACACAAATGGATATTGACAACTACAGACTACTTCACTGGATGGTTAGAAGTAGTTCCAAATGAAACAGAAGTGGAGATCGTTAATTTCTTGGAGGAGTTGGTAGCGAGATTTGGCCTGCCCAAAACAATCATCTCCGATAATGCTAAAGCATTCCTCGGCTCAAAGATGAGCCAGTTCGCATTAAAGTATGGGGTTTTCCTTAAAACCTCTTCTAACTACTATCCCCAGGGGAATGGCCTCGCAAAGTCTACAAACAAAAACCTCATTAGGTTAATAAATAAAATAGGCTCGAAACACTAGAAAGAATGGCATAGGAACCTCCAGACAACGCTATGGGCAAACTGAATCATTCCCAAGTAGATACTGAAGACATCTCCTTATGAGATGGTGTATAGTAAGGAGGAATTGCTGCCTATTGCCATGGAAATCCCTACCCTACAGTTGCTTAAATATCTAGAGATTGAACAAAATAGAGCAATGGAGGTAAGGTTTTTTGAGCTACTCGAGGTACAAGAAAAAAAAGAGCATGCCCTTGAGGCGATGAACAACCGCCAATAGGTGGTAAAGAAATGGTTTGATAAAAAGGCATCGGATCAAGAGTTACAATGAGGGAACTTGGTGCTCAAGTTCAATGAGCATGGAGCAAAGCCCGGCCAGCACGGAAAATTCGACAGCCTCTGGGAAGGTCCTTTCAAAATTACCCAGTGTAAATAGTTCAACTCTTTCGAGTTGGAAGACAAAGAAGGTAACGCCCTAAGTATTCTAGTTAATGGAATACACCTTAAAAAAAATCATTAATTCTGCCTATGTGAAGGTTATGTAAATTGTAAATATTTAATTATTTTTCCTGCTCTAAAGTTTTGGGTCTTCTCAGTGCTTTATGAACAACAAAAAAGGTGCAAGAAATTGAAGAACATTGTAAATGAGCCAAGATTTCTGAAAAAACATATGTTATATATATTGGCCAAAAATTTACATTATATAAGGTAGAGGCCAGTGGCCTTGTATCGATATTTACATATGTCCGCTATGAAGCAGAGCTTGAAAGTGAAAAAGAAAAATTGGGGACCATTTTCATTCTCATATTATCAATGGGAGGGACCAGCAATTGCAACAACAGGTGGTGCGAGATAAGGGAACACCATTCTTTCAAAATCCTCATACCACTAGAGGTTTTCAAATGGTTCAATATAATGTACCCGCATGAGGAAGTAGCAACTGACACGGACCTTGGCACAATGCTCCTCATGAGTCTCTGATTCAAAGTTGAAGAGGAAGGACCTAGTTGGAACATGTCCTCCATGTAGTTGCAACAAATGAATGTTACGAACCGAAGGGATCCCACGATCAAATTGAGCCGCGTGCACGATCTGCTCTAGACCTCTGAGGTAGCATCGAGGGAAAAACTGCTTTGTCAACTTTAAGATCTTGCGCTTGGAAATGTTGATATCTAGGAGCGAGGTGACAAAGTGGGAGTTGATGCTAGTGTTTAGCTGATACTATTCCTCATACTCTACGCAATCTTTGCCCATAAACCACTTAATTACCTTCACATACAATAGGTTTTTCACACCTGTCATACGCTTTAGGCACCTGCACCTAATTTTGCCTAAGAAAGTAGCTTGAGTCTTCTTGCAGACTAACCTTATTGGTGTTTCCATGCGATTTAATTTTCTTGCTAGAAAAATGAAATTGATAAGATAAGAAAATCTTGCTAAGCTAGGAATGCTAGGAAACATTATGATTTGCAATGCTGCCAAGGGTCTTATTTATAGACTAGCTAGGGTTCACCAACCCAGGTAGGCCATAATTATGACTGAGCCAAAGTGTGTCACCAAGCCTCGTTTTTAGTGTTGTGGCGTGTGAGGTGATGGGAATATACAAGTACAGTTGCAAATTGCTCCGTTCAGGTTGTTGAATTCATTAGAAGTTGGCTAGATGCCAGCACAAAGAGCCATCATCCCATTCGAATCAAGGAAAATCTTAAAGATAGGTTGTTGGGCGATGCACCAATGTACGTTCAATAAAAATCAGTAAATGCATAAATCTTGCGAAGGTGTTTTTGCAAGGTTGTCTTGGTTCATTGTTCAAGAAAAATTAGGTGCCACCTCACACGAAAATCTCTCTTAAATGTAGAGGGAAATTTGGCAGGTTGGCAATCTTTTCGCATGCACGAAAAGGTGGTGACGCGTATGGCAACTAGGTATGAATGGCTAGCACGTACCCTTCTCGGTTGTTTTTCATGAAGATCAAAAAGGTAGGTTAGGCATGCATAGCACATTTATTGCAAGTAATTATCTAAAGATAAAACAACTAAGGCATTCACAAGAGAGAAAGAATTCTTCATAAAGCTAAGTCATTTGCGAAAGTTTGCGAAAAAGTTCTTGCAAATATAGAAAATGGTTGAGATTGCAAAGAACCCAACACAGGCCCTAGCCCCAGCAAGTATAATTGAGCAAATGAGGAGGGCGCCCTGCGTGCATCTCTATGATAAGGAGTCTTATGCTACTCTAGGCATCCCCACAAAGCCTTGCTGGCCTTTCACCAGTCAGGTGGACCCGAGAATACTAAACGCAGTTCCTCATAGAGATTAGGCTTTGGTTGTAGAGGATTGGGATAACGTCTTTGATCCTGAGCTATCCCACAATCCTAAGAGCCTTAGGGAGGCCGCATGCAAGAAAATGAAGAATGTAGCAGACCCTTTCAACAAGCGTCTATGGTTCTGTGGGCTTCCACAATACATGGTTCCCTTGGTACACCTTTGCCTAGAAATTGTGGTAGCATGCACAACACACTTTGACCCAAACATTGGAGTGATAAATGACACTAATTTCAGGGTAGTCATTATCCCTGAAGCTATTTAGGATATGTTGTGCATCCCACTCCCCTTGACCTGGGAGGTTGATATTTTTGAAGTGAATAGAATGCAACAAAAGTAGGGAGGGCTCTAAAAGGCGCAACAATTTTACTACTCTGAAATTAGTCAGGCGACAAGTAATTCAACACCACCCAAATTCCCTTTTGGTTTAAAGGCTCTGAAAGGTGGGTCTTCTTCTGTCGCTTCTATGTTGGCGCTAGTGTGTGGTCTGGATACAGAAAAACACGTTTTGGAGTTTCAAATGTGCCTCAACTTTATGTTGAGGAAGAATCATGAGGCTCCGCTCTTGGATTTTGCAAGAGTTATTAGTGATGGGATTTGGCAGCAGCTATAGCAATTCCAGGTCGGTTCTAGGTTAAGGTATTCCTCTTTCCTAGCCTACTTGATATTACACCAAAATCCAGATTACTTTTTGACATTTATGTCTCTAGCTATTTTTGATGAAGGCGGCTTGAGAAAGCCAGTTTCGACATGGAATCCTATCATGTCGAAAACCTTTGATTACTCTGCATTTTTGGATTTGGTCTTTGCCCCAACTCTGCAAGCTTTAGATGGAGTTGGCATCAATATGACCGTGCACTTATCGCCTTGACATAAGTCCTGGTTGGGAAAGCTTGTACCACCCTATGATTGGTTCATTGGCGTGGATTTCACCATACTCTGCATGTGAGGTTTCGCCCGGGAGGCCTTCCGGCTCCCCCATTTTCTTTTAGACAGAGTGTTGGCCCTGGAAGCAATGAGGCAGCTATGTAATATTGATAATTATTACTGGGGGGGAAACATTTAACCTCCTATTTGTTACTGCCAATCATGTTTGGTTTTGTGTCACTGATCAAGAAAAGGACTTCGAAGATTGATACTTCAAAGATTCTTCTTTCGAAGTTGGGACATCTCAGGTTGGTGTTGATAGATGATACCTGACATTACAACTCCAAAAATAATTTATCAGGGGTTGGCATCAAAATCCCACATTCGCCTTGGCCATTCTGGGACCCTCGAAGAAATGTCGAGGAGGGTAATTTAAGTTTATATGTAGGCCTTGAATATTTTCCTACTAAGGATGAGTGACCGCCATGATGGAACTTTTACTACATCGCGGGGAAATCCAACCCAAGGCAGAAGATCAACCCATCCTTATGCACCCAATTGAATAAGCTCAATTGGACATCCAAGAAGATTCGAGACTTCTAGATATACTGGCAAGAGACTCTGGCAATTGACAAGCTTCACAAAGAAGTGGCCCTTGATGAAAGATTTGATGATATCTAGGAGAAGGAGCATCCGAACATAGAAATTTCTTTGAGCCATTCAACATCTGTGCAACATTATAGAAGGGAAGAGATTGCCATGGAGCCTGGGGAGGAAGTAATTCAAAATCCCCCTGCTGTTGTCGAGAATCTAATGCATGAGAAGGATACTAGTAAACAACCTGCATAAGAGGAGGATTCACACGTACAAACATCAGAGCCATCAGGCTCCTCTAAATCATCAAGGAAACAGGAGAGGACTACTAGTGGTCGGAGGCAGGTCATTGTTGACCTCGATGATTATTCGGAGGAAAGGCGGCAACGAATCGGAGAGTTCGATGGAGAAGAAGAGCGGCCGACGGAGGAAGTGGTTGAAATGTCTGTAGCTCCACACAAGCCTCAGGTAACATTTCCTACCTCTTCTCTCTCTACCATGTCTCTAGTCTCTTCTTCTTTTGCCTCTGCTTTTTCATCTATGCCAGTTTTCTCTATCACCGGATATCCTGGGTAGTCAAATCTTACCCCTCCTGGTTTCCCACTTTCATCCTCCACTTTCCATCCCTTACTCGGACTACAATTTGGTGTAAGTGTTGGGCTCATGAGCCAGCAATTCTTATCTCAAAGGCCCAGCCCTGTAGGTGGCGCGTCTCTAGCTTTCCCCTACACCGCATTATCATCCCCTCTTAGTGGCCATTTCATTCCACCATTCTCCCCAGCCATTATAACGAGGCCCAAAAAGATGTTTGATGCGTTGAGTACGCTCTCTTTCCCATTGGCTATCCCACAAGAGTTCCCTTTTGTTGGTGGCCTGGGCATCCCTGCCCAGGAATATTTTTCGTAGGTTGATGCAAACAAGAGCACCTGGGCTAATCGTATCAATAAAAGAAGACAAAAGGATGCAACTAGGCAGGTGGAGCCTCTCTTGCAAACTGTATTCAATGAAAGTCAAAATTCCCTGATGTTTGCAAAAATCACTCCCAATGTGATTAAACTCATAGGAGAGATGCTACCAAGTGATTACTCTGTAAATGCTATTGGGCTAGAATTGCAGTAGGCCCGCCCCCGAGATAAGGTTGAGCTAATGGAGGAGACCTAGAAAATCGTGACCATTGATTACCTCAAACTTAATTGCCTAGCGAAGAAAAAGGATGATCAGATAACGGAGCTCAAGGGTAAGGTTGACATCTAGGTAAACAAGTTTAAAGCCTAGGAGAATGAAATAAGGTGCCTAGAGAAGGAGAGGAGTGCCTTCGAAAGTCAAATTAGAGAGCTGCAAGTTATGAGTACAGAGATCATCCCAACTCTCCAGCAGGAAGTTGAGCAGAGCCGAGCAAGTGAAGAAAAATTCTGCGCTACATCTGTGCAGCTAAGTGAAGGAATGAAGGAGCTCCGACAGAGCATGGATGTTGAAATTAATACCACTTTGGAGTTGGAAACTCAAAAAGCAAAGCGGGCTGAATTGGCCCTGGAAGAAAAGGAAAAAGAGGTTTCCACTCTAAAGGAACAGGTGTCCACATTAGACAGAAATTTGTTAGAGTTGAAGGCAATTTTGAGCAGCAGAGAAGTAGAATTGCCTACCCTAAAGACCCAACCTCTTGCACCCCAGATGAGCTCTTTGGATATTTTCAAGGAGTTTTATGCATCATACTAGGACAAGGTGAAGGAATTGTGCCTTACTCTTCAGCCCACTTTAAAATTCATGGTGCAAGGAGCTAGCCTTTGTGGAATAGTAGGTGAAACAATACAACAAATTTAGGAGGTAACTTCTGACAAGGTTCTGGAGGCTAGGATTTTATTGGGCAAGTTGTATACAACTTCTGATGAAGCTTTGAGTGGCGTGGGCATTGAGGACTAAACAATGGCGGCCATGGGCGTAAGCATCCTCATCTCTATTCATGAGGTTGTTCAACAGGTAGCAAAATGCAGGGCTCAGTTAAATCAGGTTACCAGTGACATGTGGGCAAAATTTTCCCGCTTAACTTAGAGAGGCCTTCCTTCGCCCTTCATTGTGGATCAGGTGGTAGCGGGTGTGGAACACATTGTTGCTATGATCGAGGAGAAGAAGAAGGACCTTTATGTCTTCCAATATTTTGATCAATCTCCGACCATCGAGGAAATTAAGGGGATCATGTATCACCTGGCACAGCTCTTCTTCCAATTGGAATTGGAAACGAAAGTATTAGGCAGATTACCTTTCAAGGAAATTATTGATCTCAGGCTGGCTCATGAGAATCTACGAGCTCTCTCTGCACCATCGAATGAAGTTTGGACTAGTCTACAGGCTTCCCTCTTGAGGTTGTGAGCAGTTTGGGATGTTGAACCAAATTTTATGGGGTTCTTCATTCCGCGAGCGAAATGCCCCTGTGAGTCACCAAACTGTTCCACAAAAAACTATCAGGCCTTTGCATTTTTTTATCTTTGCAGTTGTGCCTTACTTTTCAAATGCTTGCTGCCCTCAATGTGCTCCACGTGGCTTCCTCATGAAGCTTTCTGCTTTTTATGTCACTTTTCTTTTCCCCGGTCTCTGTCTACATGCCATGTGGCTTTTTCTGGTTGCTTTTTGAACTGGGCCCACCTTGTACTTTCTTTTCCTCGGTACGCTCCACATGGCTCCCTCTCGAAGCTTTTCGCTGGGCATCTCTTCGAATTTTTTCCAGGCTCCGTCTGTGAGACACATGGCGGTTGTTGTTGCGCCGGTTACCTTGGAGTTGCTATTGCACCTGTTGTACTCACTTGCTGCCGCGTTTTCTTCTGTGGCACCGCATGTTCATTTCTATTGTTGTGTGGTTTTTTGTTCCCTATCGTGGCTTCGCTAGCATGCTCCTGGGCGATCGATGTTTTCTGTGGCGGCTTGAGGTGATCTAGGTCATCGGTCTGCTCACGGTTTTCCTTCTCTTGGTGTGTCTCAGGCAGTGGACTGGCCTATAAATTCAGCCATGTTTCTCTTAATTGGTTGTTGATTAAGTTGCAAAAGACTCCTAAGTACTAGGAAGAAAGCCTTTGTAATAGTTTTATTTAATTTGAAGACTCGAGAGTGTGCCAAATAAGTTCAGCTTTTCTTTTTTTTCATGCATTTATTGAGACTATTGGTCTGTGTTGTTATCTTCTTTTATTGTATGAATGCCTGTTCTTCGGCTTCTGTAATCCTTCATAGCTCAATGAATACAAATCATTTTTCTTTGACTCTTTTGTGTTAGCTAAGGTTATGCTAAGATTATGTTATGCAAATTAGAGGGTATTCTTACGTTTTAAGTACTTTTGAGTTATGCAAATTAGAGGGTATTCTTACGTTTTAAGTACTTTTGAGAAAACTAACTTGATGAAC